>BRDA01008320.1:109989-132493 GCA_036984385.1 Crenuchus spilurus | reverse complement strand
CCTGTATAAACATAGCCCCGCCCATTCAACCTAGATAAACATAGCCCCGCCCATTCAACCTAGATAAACATAGCCCCTCCCGTTCAGCCTACAGAAATATAGCCCCTCCCGTTCAGCCTACAGAAATATAGCCCCTCCCGTTCAGCCTACAGAAATATAGCCCCTTCCGTTCAGCCTACAGAAATATAGCCCCACCCATTCAGCTTGCAGAAATATAACCCTGCCCATTCAGCCTGCAGAAATATAACCCCGCCCATTCAACTTTCAGAAATATAGCCCCGCCCATTCAGCCTATATAAACATAGCCCCGCCCGTTCATCCTATATAAACATAGCCCTGCCTGTTCAGTCTATATAAACATAGCCCCGCCCATTCAGCCTATATGAACACAGCCTACAGAAACAGCCTGTTTAATTTTAAGACAGAATAGAAATGGTCAGTGAGAAATGAATTATGTTTGTTTTTGGTACAATAAATGAAACGTGACTTTAAAGGGGAATTAAAACTCAGGAAACTCATTGCATATGAGCTCTTTAACCTACTCTACTGTTTTCCACTCCTCCATTTGTGTAATGGCTCTGAGGCTCTTTAGATTCAGTTTAACAAAATGGCTGCCATGTTAAATGGTCTGGGCACAGCTCCTGATTGGTGGAGCTGCAGACTGCTTTTACTGAATGTGTGTGTGTGTGTGTGTGTGAGAGAGAGAGAGAGAGAGAGAGAAAGAGAGATGAATATTTGATAAGCTCTGCTGGTTTGTAATCTGATTTGAGCTCAGTAACGAGGTTTCTCAGTCTGATGGAAAAATCTGCTCCACAATAACAGCCATAATATCCCATCCAGCTCACATTTATCACACACACACACACACACACACACACACACACACACACACACACACACACGGAGAGAGAGAGGGAATTCTGGGTAGGAAACAGCTCCACTTTCATTCTCTTTTTCTCTTTCCTCATCCTTTCTTTCACCATCTTTTTCTCTTTCTCCAATGGATTTACTCTTTCATCTTTCCCCTTTATTGGTCTCTTTCACTGTTCTTTCTCTCATCTTAACATTTCTTCCCTCAATCTCTCTCTTTATGCTCTTTATATGTTGTGTCGTTCATCTGTTTCTCAGTCTCTCTCCCCGTTTCCCCTCTGTTTTTTATGCTGTCACTCTCTTTTTAGGTTTCTACTTTCTTCTTTTCCTCTTCCTGTCTTTACACTTTTTCTTCTCTCTGTGTCTCTTTCACATGTGGCAGTTTTCAATTGCTATTATTATTATTATTATTATATATTTTATATATTTTATAATCAACCCATGCACTGAAACATGCACACACTAGCTGTGCGCAGCCCTATCCACGGTGCCCAGGGATCAGTTGGGAGTTAGGTGCCTTGCTCAAGGGCACTTCAGTTATGACCTGCCCACAAGTGACCTTCTGGTTACAAGACCTCTGGCAGATCACCACTTTGTCATTGGACTTGAATTGCAATAAATGACTGGATAAATGGGCGTGGTCTAAAACGTTTGGCTGGTAGTGTGTATGTGTATATCATATACAATTTTTTAAATGTTCAGGAACTCTTAGCTCAAGGCATTTAATGCTAATATCTTGGCTGTGTCTGAAATAGTCCTGTATACACTGTTCCCTACCTTAGAAGTGCTGCATCACTACATATTGTTAGGATCATAATTTGTACAATATAGTAAAGTATGCCAAGCATGACTCTGTACGTGCCTATGCCATATATACCTGATCATGAACCTTAACCTAAATACTACTGGTTTACCAGTTTACCTGTTTGATTTTATTAGATCTCAGTGGTGTGTTTAACCTGATCATAAACTGTATTTTAAATATAGCGACAATTATCACTGTTCTGGCCATTTAACAGTACAGAAACATTAGCAATGATAAGACTATGACCTCCGCCCTGAGGAAAGGTTCACTACTGATGCTGGTCCCCCTGCTGTATTTTAAGTGCTTTATCATCATGGTGGTTATTGAAGGATAAAATAAAAGGTGACGTTCTGTTAATTATGCTGTGGGAACATCATCATAATAGAAGGGCAGCAGAAAGGTCTCCATTAGAAGTGAATCAGTGACTCAGTGTGATGATGTGGACACAGCTTAATGCACTGAGCTCCAAACAGCCGCCAGTCATATCATACAGCATAGTCTCTCACCTGTGTGTGTGTGTGTGTGTGTGTGTGTGTTTCAGTCTGTTTCTCCTCACACACACATCCCTCCATCCTCTCACACACTTCACTTCTACCTTTTCCATACCACTCAGTTTAACAGTCTCTCTTTCTTATTCTTTCTTTCTTTCTTTCTTTCTTTTTTCTTTCTTTCTTTCTTTCTTTCTTTCTTTCTTTCTTTCTTTCTTTAGTCTTTCTGTCTCTCTTTCTGTCTGTCTGTGCCTGTCTGCCAGTCTTTTTCTTTTTCTTTCTTTCTTTTTTTCTGTCTGCCAGTCTTTTTCTTTTTCTTTCTTTCTTTTTTTCTGTCTGCCAGTCTTTTTGTTTGTTTGTTTGTTTGTTTGTTTGTTTCTGTCTGTCTGTGTTTTTATTTCTTTATGTATTTCCATCTGTCTGTCTTTCTCTTTCTTTCTGTCTGTCTGTCCATCACTTCATTTTTCATATTTTCTTTCCTCTCTCTCTCTGTGTGTGTGTCTCTCTCTCTCGTATCGTTGTTTCTGAACACACACTTTAGTGACATCACACTGTTACTCTGTACATACTTCTCTTCAGTTACTCTCTGTGCTGAACATGACTGGCCTGTTAGTGTGTGTTTAGTAATCCAGAGGTTATAACATGTAACTGATATTATCTCAACCTTTTCACTGCAGTGTAGTGCAGATACTTTATATTGTATTGTTCTGTTCAATTTTTAAGAAATGTAACATCTCTACAAAAAAAAAACCTCACATCCCTCCTCTCATCTGTGTCACCCTCTATTGGGCTCTCATCTGTGTCGCCCTCTATTGTATCTTATCAATATAAATTATATAATTACCCCCCCCCCCTCTCTCTCTGTAGTATGTTCAATGGCTGTGAGGAATTGTTTAGAGTGTCAGCAGCAGCTCTCTCACTGTAACGCTGGATCGGAGATCAGCCAATCACAGCAAAGCGTTCTGGGAACTGCCAAATTCATGCCAGCACAGGCAAGTTGAACACACACGCGCACACACACTTCAGGCAAGAGGTTACAAAATGATTGTAATGTAAGTTTTTTTGATTTAATGATTGTAAAGTCTTTTTGACTTTTTGTTGTTTCTGTGGTATTAATACAGGGTAATGATACAGGACTTACAGTTCAATATAATGTGATGCAGTGGAAACAAGAATATATATATATACTGTATACACGTCCACTGTCAGTGGTGCACCTTTACACTGCTTGTGCTTTTTGGAGGGGATGAATCTAATGGCTACTCTCTTGAGTGCCCACGCATTAAATATTTCTCCTCATATGGCACCTCGAACCCTTCAAGCTTCTAACACGGCTTGGCTTGACCCGCCATCCTTCAAGACACGTTGAACACTGGCATCAAGAGACTCTTTTCTGTCCTAGCACCCAAGTGGTGGGACAAACTCACACTGGTTGTTTGAACAGCAGAGTCCCTCACTGTCTTCAAACGCAGACTGAAGACCATCTCTTTGTGCAGCACTTAAGTGAACACTAGTTTTGTAAATACACTTTGTATTTATTAGTGATGGTTTTGTTCTAACAGTGTCTGAACTGAAGAGTGGTTTGGACTCTAACCTGTCTGTACTAGCTGAGATAATTCTCTTAATGGAAACAAAACACTGTTGTACGTCGCTCTGGATAAGAGCATCTGTGAAGTTAGTGAAATCTGTGAGAATTGATACAGTATACCGAATCATCAGTGCTCAAGCATATTGGTGCCCAGATCTAATCAACTGGCATGAGCTAATATGCTGTAAGTGTTAATATGTACAAGCTAAGACGATGCCTTGTTATCTTATGAGCAATGCAGTCAAATACAGCACAATACAGTATTGATAAAGTACAATATGACACATTGCTTTACCACTTAATATCACAATTATGTTCCATTCCTGTTTTTTTTCCCCACTTCCTCTGTAATAATAACCATAAAAATAATGATTCTTACTGTACGTTTTGCCCTTTTCCAGTTAGCATGCTAAGTTCAGTGCTATTTTAGTGGACCTGTTTCTCAAACGGCGTTTTTATTTCCAGAAAGTGTAAAGCTCTGAGCTCATCTATAATTCAGCCGTTAAGAGAGACTGCTGAGTTAATGCTCTGTATTACACGCTCACTTCTCTCAGTGTGGAAACAGCCAACACAAACACCTTCACTCAGCCCTTACTGTCCTAATGGACCTTCCACTGCTATTGATTGAATATCGACAGTACGATGGGGGATTTTACTGTTATCCTTTATAAGTGGTGGACTGAAAACGTTTATTTTTGTCTTTGCTTTGGCTCAGGCCTGTTTCTTACTATGAGAAGAATATGCAGTAGCGTAAAACTCCACATCTCAATCCCTAGTTTAAGTATATTTTTAAATATATTATCAGAAAGATGCATTAGGAAGACATAACTGATCATTTTGTATCCAAAGCAACTGACCTTCATTATGCTTATTGCTTATATTTAATTACATTTTAGTTGAAGTATTAATTATTCCTCATAGATGTCACGTTTCTTAAAGGAATGGTTCACAAGCTAAGACATGTTGGAAGCCCTAATCTTGCTTCATTAGTTTAGAACAGGAGCTACAAACAAACACTAAATCTATATATATGTATGTAAAAAAAAATGAGACTTTAAATACCTGTGGGGTGTATGACTGGATTCAAAATTGAGAAGAGGTGATGCGGTGCAGTGAATGTCTGTCGATGTGCAGATGCTAAATATTGGCATCTAAAGGAGAGGTTGCCTTTTGCACAAAAGGCCAGAGTGTGAAGGAAGTATCTGAATTTGCAAGTGTGTTGAACTGTACAGTCATACGGCAGCAGCAGAGTCAAAAATCCCAGCCTACAGGAAACTCATCAGAATTTTAGCCAAAAGTTGAAAGTGATGGATACCATGAACATATGGAGCACCGTGGCACACACAAATCAGCTTGGGTGCTGTTGGTCACAATTCTGATGAGAATTTCCTCTAGGCTGCAATTTTTGCCACTGTTGGTAGAGCTGTATAACTATACACGTCCATACACCTACAAATTCAGCTACTTCCTTCACACTCTGGCTTTTGGTGCCCAAATACAGTCACTCCTTTATCATTAACATTTGGTTTGTGACCCATTTTCCACACATCAAAACAATATCACACACACGCTCACACACACACTCTCTCTCTCTCTCTCTCTCTCTCTCTCTCACTCACACACACACACACACACACACATACTAAGTTTTTAATACATTTTATTTAATTTTAGTTTTTAGTACAATAATAATATTACGATGAGCAATTCAGAATGCATACATTCTGTAGAGACTGTAACACTTCTGCATTGTAAAGACAGACATTTTTGTTAATGATGATAACTCTGGTGTGCACACAGAGTCCTGTAGACATGGTGACTGGAGGAGTGTCCCCGATACGAGATATAGACAGACTTCTGCAGGACATGGACATTAACCGCCTCCGAGCTGTGGTGTTCAGAGACATTGTGAGTGAGACCTGATTTAGTCAAGTTGGATTATTTAATAGTCAAATTTACACATAACAGGATATATATATATATATATATATATATATATATATAGACTAGACCCACCTTACAGTTTAAGGGGCTAAACATAGAGTTCCTTAACTTCAGTGCTGCAGAACCTGCACATTAGTGTCACGGTTGTACTGAATAATTAATCATACAAACGGAGCATATAGTTGTTACTGAATAACTTGGTACTTAATACTTAATTCATAGGAATTATTTGCAATGGTTATTAATAATTAATCTTATGACAAAGCAGCCATCATTGTACATACAGCTTGAACAGTACTTGAGTGGACAAAACATAGTGTATGTGTAAAACATGCAGTGCAGTATGTAAACAGTAATATATAAACAGGACAAACAGTCACTGGAGTAGCTTTGCTAATGTGTCAGCAGTTAAGTGTTGTGATGCCCAGAGTGTGTGTGATTGTGTATTAAAAAGAAAAGTGCTTAATATTGTTTGTGTGTGTGTAGGAGGACAGTAAACAGGCTCAGTTTCTGGCTCTGGCTGTCGTTTACTTCATCTCTGTGCTCATGGTGTCCAAATACAGAGATATTCTCGAACCTCACAATGACAAGAGAAGTCAACCCCAGCGCACACAATCCACACGCAGCACAGGTAAATAGTAATACACACATGAACTTCACATTGGGAAGGTGTGAAAGTGCATACTGGTAAAGAAGCACCACTGGGATACAGAAACAGCTTAGTATATTATTATATCAGCACATAGGACAGTAGCTAACCAACTAAAACATTGTTCTATTAGCTTATTGTTGTTAAATTGATTAATAGTTGATTGTACGGCTGTAATAATGACTTGATTTGCAATATTGGCTTCGGAACTTCATTCTTGATGACATTTTAAATGCAATTTGAATGAAAACAAGAAATTAAGAGCCATGCATATTGCTACATCACTGTCTCTGAAACGCCAGTACAGTCCTGATAAGAGATGTGAAGTGGATTTTTTCTTGCATTTCTCACTTAATTTAAGTGAGTTTGATTTCTGCACTGCTGTGTAATGAAACGGGAACTTATTTAGTTACAGAGCACACATTAACAGTCCAATTGTGTTTTGTATGCTCAATAAATGAAGACAGTAACAAGCAAACTAAGTAACGTGGGCTGGCTCAGGCGCCTGCCAGGCGATCCATCAGAACTGGGGGTCCCATGTTGTCCTCCGAGCATTTTGGCTGCCCAGTGGTGATGTATCGGCATCAGTTCAAAAAGAGGCGGCGCTTGACTTCACATGCATCGGAGGAGGCCTGTGCAAGTCTGCATCCTCCTAGAGTCAGGGACTTTACAAGTGATAGGGAGAGTCAACAAATGGATGAGTCGATTGGCTACCAAACACATTTGGGAGAAAATCGTGTTCAAATTAAAAATATTATTAATAATAATAATATCTGTATTTGTGTAAATGTACATCTGATATATCTAGTTGTTTGATATGAGTCTCTTATTGGCTGTGTTACTAAATGATCATATTGAAGACCCCTGTGTGTTCTGTATATGTGTAGACAGTGCCACTTCTGACCTGGAGAACGGAGTTTCTGTTCGTAGTAAAGATTCAGCTTTTGGAGATGATCGTTCTGATACTCGGAGTGCTCCAGATGCTGTGTCCGAGGCTCTGTCCACTCTGTCCTCAGAGGTCAAGAGAGGTCAAGAGGTCATGGACAGAGACAGTAAGGGAAAAAATGTGAAGGACATCCTGAAAAGCCTGGTGAGCACACCCGCTGATGACATCTTGGTGGACCCCAGCCTGCTTCCTCCGGCTTTTCTGGGTACCGTGGGGGACGACCAGAGTGTCCAGTTCCGCTCATTTGATAGGTCAGTAATTTATTATTGACTAGTTAATGTCCAAGCAAGTACAGATATTGGTTAACTAAACAGCTAAACTGAGTCTTTGATTTCACCTCAGCAGTGGAACAATCAAAGTGCATTTGGTTAATCTGCTTAGCTGTTGTTATTTTTGGTTTGTTTAGAGAATAATATCTTAACAAATGAACCATTTACCAGCTTATTTAGCTGAACTAAATCTTTACTGCCCTTCCCAAACACTTAGGTTCTCTCAGTCTGGTCTTTTGATTGTCCTCAAGTACAAACTTGTCACTGTCGGGGGCAGATCCTTCAGTGTCATGGCGCCTAAGCTATGGAACACCTTACCACAGTCCCTTTGAGGCTGCTCCAATCTGTCCTCATTAAAAACTCAGCTTAGAACCTGTTTATTTGTTCTTCTGTAAAGTGATGTTTTCTCTCTTTGGCTTTGAAAAAGATGGTGTATAACATTATTATTATTATTATTATTATTATTATTATTATTATTATTATTATGCTAAATAGTTGGAAGTCATAGAATATACTGAACACTTTATTGAATATACTAAACAATTTTAACAGATAATGAAACATTTATAGTAGTTGTGAGTTAATTTGTTGTAGATACTGAACAATACGTCTTGCGATTAATGACTGAATGAAACATCTTGGTTTCAGTGTAATGTGTAAAGTTCACATAAAAGTGGTGGTGCTGCATTAACAGTGCTAATAGGCCTAGTGGGGCACCTCTGTTCTACTGTTGGGATTTGCTCAATATATGTGAAGTCCATTCTCAGTTTCTCAGTACTTAACTTTGGTGGCTCTACAGCATCCCACAAAGTTGGTGGTTTTTGAGATGCTACCACCCTTTGCCCAGTACCCTGTTATCATACCCTTTTTGACATCAGTCAGGTCAAATCATGTGCCCATTATGATTGTTTTACACTCTGCTACAACTGACTAGTGTGCTCTTATTTATATGTGCAGTAAACCCTGACACATAGGAAATCATGAAAAAATTCATTGTTATTCATAATGTAATTTATTATTTTTTATTTCAAGTTTAACTACATTTCTATTCACACATTATCAACATGAAAAAAAGACTTGAAATACATCCCTTCTTGTGTAATGAACATAAAATATATGATATATTGTAAATAATAGTAAATAATCTAAAATGCATTTGCACAAATGGACGTTTTCATGATATTTAAATGTTTGGAGATGCACAATTATTAATAAAGCGATTGATTAAATAAGGATTAATTATATATTAATGACATGTCATACTTGAGGTGATACTTTAGTTTGTTTGACAGTGACCTGCACTCTAAGTAGGTAGGGATGTTTAGGCGTGAGAGTGTCTGTCTGCACTGAAGGTGCCATGGTAACACAATAGGAATCTGCTGATGTGAATCTTCCCTGAAGCCAATTAAGCGCTCAGAACCACAAAGAGCATTTTTCAAACTGCACATGAAAACCGTTTTAGCTGAAAAAGGCTGAAAGGCTTTCTGAACTGCACTGTTTCATCTCTGACTCCTCTTAGAGCACGTACTACACACACACACACACACACACACACACACACACACACACACACACACACAGAAAAACACATCAAAACAACACACACATGTGCCTTCAGGATACACACGTCTGTCTCTGAGTCTGAGTGTGTGTGTTTGTGTGTTATGAGAAATGTGCTGTAACACATCAGGATGTGATGGTCTAAAGCGGCTGTTTCTTCTCTTCTTGCCACGGCTGTTTTGAGTCTTTTCATCACTAGTATTTTGGCCTCTTCACCTGGTTTGCTAGCAGACTAATTAGCAAACACATTAACATAATAACATACAACGCCAACTGCAGAATCTATTAATCCACTAAGTACTAACAGAAGAGCGCATTTGAGACTGTTACAGTGTACAGAGACTCTAGGTGATGTAACACTGCATAGAAGTGTGATTTGATGCCACTTAAATACAATATAAATTCAAATCATCATTAACTTTCTGGAGTCGTATCCTAGAAACAAAACTAAACATACCACGGAAATTTTAATGGGTCTAGTTTTCAAAAATATATAGCTTGAATTTAAATATATTTTAGATATTTGTGAGAGGAGTTTAAATAAGCAGAGACACATCTGTGAGAGCGAATCAGACAGCTGCACATTGTTTCCCGCCAAATTATTCATATGATAATGACATGGTAATTCTGGACATTCATTTGGTTTGATTTCTGGCCGTGGAATGTAAACCAAACAAAGACTTCTCACCTGAGTGTTTCACACCTATCTCATGAATATTCAATGTAGGGTTAGTGGCTGAGGAGTGTCACTTCACATTAGTTCAGCTTTAGAAATAAAACCACATACAATTTCTAAAAACTGTAATAACCAGTGTGTAGCCAACACCTGTTTATTCAGTTCTGAGCTCAAAAGTCTAGAAGCTCAGTTCTGAGCTCAAAAGGCTAGAAATGTTTAGAGTGTTTTCACAACATGTCAGCACATCTGAAAACAGGTTTTTGGTAAGTCTTAAGTTTAGAGCAGATTTAATCAAAATAAAGATTTATGACACTCTTACTGTTGCTGAGTTTGTGCTGAACAAAAGCCTGTGTGACGCGTATATGGAAAAAATCATTTTAAAGGGTGTAATTTGTAAAAACGTCAAGCCATGTCGGACAACATCAGATTGTTTGAAATACCCTCAGACTCCAGGGGGTTAAAAACAACTATTAAACTGTTAAATTAATTTTTTAAAAATTGTCCTTGTATTCGTGCAATTTTATGTAGTAAAAACAGTCATAATTGATTTTCTAATTGACTTCTCTGTATCATCTCACATTTATAATGCAATCCAAACTGTGAAACGGGTGTGGCCAAACTTCTCTAGGCCAAATAGATATGTACATGTACTGGTTTGTATGACCTCACGAAAACAGGGCAGTTGTTGCAGTTTAGTTTCCATCTATGAACTGTATGGATGAGGGAGGGAATAGTAAATTTAGAAATTGTTAAGCATTATATTTAAAAACAATATGGTACTCTTAAAGCAAGGAAAACTTTCTATTCTATGATATGGCCACTTTAAAGGTGACTTTTTTTTCAAAAGTTAATACAGTTTCTTTGGTCTTTTAATGAAATGTCATATTTTTTGGCCCAAGTAGCTCATTGAGTGTGCTTCAAAGCAATCACTCTTATGAAACAGCTCTAATGACTGGTTTGAGTGCCCATTCTTTGCCCCTCTTCAGCAAAGAGATTTCAGCCAATAAGGTTATGTGCTGGCATCATCTCACTCCTCCTCCAGTAGAATCCTGAATTTGACTGCTACACCATTCAAAATAGGAGAGAATAGGTTCATGCAGAAATCACCAGAAATGACAGAAATCAGCAGAAATACATGCATGTACCTTGTCTGGATAGTCAGCATTAATCCCTTTATTAGGAAAAGTTTTGACTTCACAGCCTTGAGTTGTACTGACATAGTTTGAAATAGCAGTCGGACACAAAGTGGTTGTCACACACATACAAGTTCTGTTCACAAGATTTCTTACTTGGTAAACACAACCCCGTAATCATAAACACTATTGGGTTACTTTTATGGTATAAGGACATGGCTCAGGGTTCACATGGAGAAATATCTGTCCAATGTCTGTCCAGTCGTCTTGTTCATGTCTTCTCTGTCTATTTCTATTTTCTATCCACTTCTTTTAGATTTAACACCACTTCTTATACTTCTTTTGAGTTGTCCATCTGTGAGAACCAGGAAGGCACTCATATTGTGCCCTGTGTGTGTTATCTGTGGAATGCCTGGTCAGGTATCAGGAGCTGCTCATATCTGCTTAGGGATTACTGTGGCTCCTGAAGGCCGACAGAGTGGAGAGGATGTCCTCACAGCCACAGGATTGTTAGCTTTGCTTTTACTTAGATTTACTCACCCTAGAAACGTGCCGTTCCTCTCACCTCACCTGATTCTGACTTTTAGTGTCCATATGTCTTGAATCTCACTATAAGATAAAAAGTCTTTGCTTATATACATACCGGATGTGCTATTAATGCAACTTCATTGCAATTGCAAACCCTTCCTCAGACATAGTGAGACTTTTAGGTGTCTTCAAAAGTCATTGAATGTTAAACTTAGTGCAACTCATTGAGCAGTTGCAATTAACTCGTCTTTGAAATGTTTCATGAGTTAGCCATTCAGAATACTGACAATGTATCATGTGACCATGCCAAACTATTATAATTCAGCTCAATGGAGAAGAAAATTGAGATCCTTCTGACTGACCTCGTGCACGGTTTGTAGTTCAGAGCAAACTTGAGTTTCTTGAAGCCGGCTGGTTCAACTGTCCAGCTAACAGTAACAGCTGCTTAAATGCTGTTTGTGCCAACATTTATTCTTCTTTGTTGACCAGCTGTTCTAGTGATCTACATAGTTAAATTATTCATTTACCCCTCTTATGGCACTCCACAGAGATGAGATGTGATCCTCAGTGAAGTTTCAGTGCTTTAAATGAATGCTTCACTCATCAGAAATCCAGAATTTCAAATGATTATATTTCATTTAAAATTTGACATTTTTGTTTGAGTAAAGTACTATTGGATATTGATTATTTTAGACTTTACATTGTGAAACTTTAATGCAGCTAGTTGAACGCTGTGAGTTGCTTACAGCTAGATGAATGCTGTGAATTTCATACAGCTAGATGAATGCTGTGAATTTCATACAGCTAGTTGCATGCTGTGGGTTGCATACAGCTAGTTGCATGCTGTGAGTTGCATACAGCTGGTTGCACGCTGTGGTTTGCATACAGCTGGTTGCACGCTGTGGTTTGCATACAGCTGGTTGCACGCTGTGGGTTGCATACAGCTGGTTGCACGCTGTGGGTTGCATACAGCTGGTTGCACGCTGTGGGTTGCATACAGCTGGTTGCACGCTGTGGGTTGCATACAGCGGGTTGCATACAGCGGGTTGCATGCAGCTGGTTGCATACAGCGGGTTGCATGCAGCTGGTTGCATACAGCGGGTTGCATGCAGCTGGTTGCATACAGCCGGTTGCATGCAGCGGGTTGCATACAGCCGGTTGCATGCAGCGGGTTGCATACAGCCGGTTGCATGCAGCGGGTTGCATGCAGCCGGTTGCATACAGCTGGTTGCATGCTGTGGGTTGCATACAGCTGGTTGCATGCAACATCTTTTTTTGCAACTTGGCAGTTGAGGATGCTTTACTGAAGTGCAATTTAGTTTCATGTACATTTCAAGCAACTGAAAAGTTGCACCAACCTTGTGTTGCTATAGAGGCTGATTTATACTTGTTTATGTTTTTTGTGAATAGGTGTGGCTCTTTGTGAACATTTGGGGGCAGCTGTAGCCATGGTTAGGAAAGGTTGCTGGTTTGGTCCCCTGTCAAGGACATGAAGTGCTCTTGAGCAAGGCACCTTACCTGTAACTGCTCCCCGGGTGCTGTGGATAGGGTCTGCCTCAGTTATGTGGTTTCACTGCTCCCTAGTGTGCTCACTAATGTATGTGTTTTATTGCATGGGTGAGTTAAATGCGGTGTTCAAGTTCCTCTGCATGTAAGCACATTTGTCATTGATTGTGCACTTTCAAATTTGCCTGTCAAGTGTCTGTCAATGTACTTGAGCATAATGTGAACATATACTGTATGTGTGGGGGCAATCAGAAACAGTATGTACAGAAGAGTTGCTTCAGCCCGAGTTCAGCCCACCTAGTACTCCTGGATAGCCAATGAACATTCACTTCATGAATAGCTTCACAAACACCGTACAAGTCTGCATATCTTGGCTTCTGGCAGCCTCTCTGTGGAAGTTTAAATCTTCCTTATGTTGTCACTGAAGTGATGCTGCATACAGCTCACAACATGCAACTGGCTGACTTAAAGGTTTCTCCATATAAAGCCGGCCTTCCGTTTAACTGACATCAGACTTCTGCAGGTCAAGCTTGCATGCTGATTTTAGAGCAGAGATCAAGATTACAAGTCAGGGGGTCAGATAGTGTTCCTAGATCAGGGGCGGAAGTGTGTTGTAGTATGTGTTCCCAGGCCAGAGAGGGAGAGTTATCGTCCACAGGATCCCCCTGTAGAGAAGAGTTATCTTGATGACTCTTTGCTCCTTCTGTGTTCTCCAATGCTCACATACACACTCTTATATACACACATAGACTTACACTTTACATCCTATTAAGCATCTCATGTTTCCTTTAGCTCATATGCATCAATCAGGTGTTTCAGCCAACTGATGGTCTGAACAACCTGACTGCAGAAAATCTTGAACAATCACAGAACATAAGCTTAGTTTTGTACCCAGACTCCTGCAGTTTATACTCGACTGCATTTAAATGTACAACAAACCATCATAATTATATACATTTGAATTGCTGCCTTTGGCATGTATATCATGTTCTCATGTTAAGTTTAATGATTTGTCCCAAATATTGCCATCTTCAAATCCCACAGCAAATGTTTTAGATCAGCCAGTACTTGTTTACATTTTCCGTTCTATAGAAATGCGGCCAAAATGCCGCCACAGCCTTGCAGAGTCTGGGCTGTAGAGACCAGAGTCTAAGTCAGTCAGCCCCCTCATTTTCCCCTTCTGACACTCTCAATAGTCATAGTTTGAAATCAATCAAAGACACTGTGCAAAGCAGGGACTGTAGATAAAATACAATTTAGATCCGATAAACAACAGTTTCATAATAAAATAAACAAGAATGGGCACATCATTCTGCAGCCAGCCAGTAAAGGGCGCTAGACCTGTGCTTGCTTCACTTTTTATAGTCGAGTCTTACTTGGAAAGATGAGAGAGGTCTGTAATTTTCATCATAGGTACACTTCAACTGTGAGATCCAGGAAATCCAGAAAATCACATTGTAGGATTTTTAAAGAATTTACTTGTAAATTATGGTCAATAATCAAAGTTCAACTCAATACTTTGTAACATAACCTTTGTTGGCAATGACAGAATTCAAACGTTTCCTGTAAGCGTTCACCAGGTTTACACACATTGTAACTGGTATTTTAGCCCATTCCTCCATGCAGATCACCTCTAGGGCAGTGATGTTTTGGAGCTGTCGCTGGGCAACATGGACTTTCAACTTAATCCGCAAATTGTCTAGGCCACTCCAGGACCGAACCACTCCTTCGTTGCCCGTGCAGTGTGTTTGGAATCATCGTCATGCTGGAAGGCCCAGCCATGTTCCATCTTCAGTGTTCTCACTGATGGAAGGAGGTTTTGGCTTAAAATCTCACGATACATGGCCCTGATCATTCTTCCCTTAACATGAACCAGTCATCCTGACCCCTTTGCAGTAAAACAGCCCCAAAGCATGATGTTTTCACCCCCATGCTTCACAGTAGAGATGGTTTTCTTCGGATGCAGCTCAGCATTCTTCTTCCTCCAAACATGGCGAGTAGAGTTGGTACCAAAAAGCACTATTTTGGTCTAATCTGACTACATGACCTTCTTCCATGCCTTCTCTGGTCATTGGCGAACTTCAAACAGGTGCAATTAATACAGGTAATGAGTGCAGAATAGGAGGGCTTCTTAAAGAAGAACAGGTCTGTGAGAGCCAGAATTCTGGCTGGTTGGTAAGTGACCAAATACTTATTTTCCACCGTAATTTACATATACATTTTTTTCAAATCCTACAATGTGATTTTTTTTCTCATTTGTCTCTCATAGTTGAAGTGTACCTATGATGAAAATTACAGACCTCTCTCATCTTTCTAAGTAGGAGAATGTGCACAATCAGTGGCTGACTAAATACTTTTTGGCCCCACTGTATATATATACAGTCTATAGTTTCTACAAAATGGTAAATAAGAGGTGCTCATGTTTGCTCATAACCCGTCAGTTTTGTTGAACTTGGCTCAGTGCTGTATTTTATCGGCAGTCTTCCCTCGTCACTTTCTGACTGCATGTATGAATGGCTTTACTAGTTTAAAATGGCAGCTAGTGATTAATACCAGCAGGTATGAATATGGCCTCTATACGTCATACCGTCATTTGATCAGTTTCTTTTGACCTGGACATGTAGTACGCCTGTAGACATCCATAAAAATGCCACCAGTGTGTATGTGTGCGTGAGTGTGTGTTACTCCACCTTGCTCCACATACTTCCACTATAAACCATCTTTCACGATGCTGGTGCGATTGCCATTGGACGCTGACGCCTGCATGTGGGAATGGTAGCGGGATTTACGAGCTTTGGGCTGGAAAAAGCAGAATCTCTCACAGATAATACTGGCCTGGGGTCAGAGGTGAAGTAGACGTTAGATTTATTTACTATCCGCACCATCCTGATTCCTCCATATGTCTTTGTGACCCCCACGCCTGTTTTGACGGAGTGTCTGCAAATATTTGCTGATGGGAACCAGAGTCTGGTAAACAGTGTCACTGCGATGCATCTGCAGAAATTTGATTTACTCTTTAAAAAGAATATATGGTCAAAAACGGTTTGGATCTTATAGGAGGATTCACAATATGCTGGGGAAGGTTCTGCAGGATGAGCTCATAGTGACAGCGCCAGCTAAACAATACCCTGATTTATTACGTGTCTGTTTTGTGTGTGCATTATCACTGCCATGTAGCACTGGTTTACAAGAAAATGCACATGCATAAAAGTAAAATTGGCTGTGCTCTTTATGCTAAAGATGTGCATAAACAATAGACTCATCAAGAACTTGTTCACATGTTGTGAAGCCTAATCTTGTGATGGAAACTAGGAGTAAATACGTATCTCACGTCAGTCTTTTTACAACTGAATTCATAGAGTAGGAGTGTTGAGAGGCTAGCTTTGCTTGTTGTTAGACTAACTGTAATTGTTCATTTTATGTTGAAGTGACACCAACATGTGAAAATGTTACATTTACTTGCTGCCTTCCTTCCTTACTAGCTCTTGTAAAAGCAATCCTGTCAGTATATGTTGCTCATGGTTTCTAATCCAGTGAGTTTATCTCACTAACGTCTTACAATCCAGTGAGTTCATCTCACTAACTTTTTACAATCCAGTGAGTTTATCTCACTAACTTTTTACAATCCAGTGAGTTCATCTCACTAACTTTTTACAATCCAGTGAGTTCATCTCACTAACTTTTTACAATCAATTGAATATATCTTAAATTTTTCTAATCCAGTGAGTTCATCTCACTAACATTTTAAAATCCAGTGAGTTCATCTCACTAACATTTTACAATCCAGTGAGTTTATCTCACTAACTTTTTACAGTCCAGTGAGTTTATCTCACTAACTTTTTACAGTCCAGTGAGTTCATTTCACTAACTTTTTACAGTCCAGTGAGTTCATCTCACTAACTTTTTTACAATCCAGTGAGTTCATCTCACTAACTTTTTACAATCCGGTGAGTTCATCTCACTAACTTTTTACAATCCAGTGAGTTCATCTCACTAACTTTTTACAATCAATTGAATATATCTTAAAATGTTCTAATCCAGTGAGTTAATCTCACTAACATTTTATCATCTCACTAACTTTTTACAATCCATTGAATATATCTTAAATTTTTCTAATCCAGTGAGTTCATCTCACTAACATTTTACAATCCAGTGAGTTCATCTCACTAACATTTTACAATCCATTGAATATATCTTACATTTTTCTAATCCAGTGAGTTAATCACACTAACATTTTACAATCCAGTGAGTTCATCTCACTAACATTTTACAATCCAGTGAGTTCATCTCACTAACATTTTACAATCCAGTGAGTTCATCTCACTAACATTTTACAATCCAGTGAGTATATCTGACTGTTTTCCAGTCCAGTGAGTATATCACACCATGATAGGCCTTATTGTTGTCACAGTTGTTGTAGAGTAGCAGAAACTAGTTAGCATTTAGCTTAATTAACTAATATTTGAATATATGAATATATATAATATAATATATAAATATTTAATCTGTTAGTGTTATGTAGAGAGAATCTGATGTGTGGGCACAGAATGGGCACAAATCATGACAACAGAATGATTTGAGGCGTAACATTGGCTCATATATCTGTATGTAAAACTAATGCAGCTTCTCTTTTTTTAGGTATTTGAAAAGGAAGTGCTGCCATTATCAAGATTGGAAAAGCAAGTTCACAAGGACAATGAGTGCAGGCCTACTTTTTCTGTTGAATTTTTATGTAAGATGAGTTACCTCATAAGACCAGTGAGCGTTTAACCTTGTAGCAAAATAACAGCATTGCTGTTCATAAAACTCCCTGTAGCTCGGTCTGCTTTTCAATTGGATTTCTTACACACACACACACACACACACACACACACACACACACACACACACACACACACATACACACACACAATCCATGTACAGGCTCTCTCTTGTGGACACACACAAACTCGTTTACACACGCTGTCACGTTTCACCTGACGTAAAATTGAGGCATATTACAGGAAACATGCTGGACTGTTTGTCGTCCATGCTATCGCTGGTTAAAAACTCTAAATAATTCAACACACTGAGCCCAAACCCACTGACCAGCCCTCATACTGCTGTCCCTTCTTGTGCTGAAGGCCAGGCCGCTCTGATTAATTGACAGCAGTGTTGGGTTGGGGCTAAGTGTAGCTAATGGTGTTCTGAATAATTTAAACCATGGAACAGATGGACGCTCTTCACCTCAACCCCCAGCTCACAGTCCAGTCCACCCGGGCCGTGCCGAGCATGCTCAGACTGGACTTCACTCTCCAGGAAGCTGCAATATAAAACGTGCTTTGATTCTTCTAACACTTCAACTGGGAAGTGAAGGAGTGCTAAACCTTGAAAAGGCTTGACTAGGGGTGGGCAATATCAAAGTATTTTAATTTTACCCAGATAAGTCAAAATACCCTTTAAGAGTGTCAGTACTAATACATGACTAATCAAACCATTATGCCCCATTATAAAAACATTATAAACCATTTGGTCCCTCTCTCTTTACCCTATATTTCACAATGAAGTTGTGTTCATGACCTAGTCAGCTGGGACATTGTTGACCTCCAGATTGGAAAAAATCACTCTATCACTGATTTTGTTTGCATTCAGCAGCCAAACTAACACTTAACTGTGGGTGTCTAATTTTCATACTTCTGTGATTGCTTTGAGATGGGAAAAGGGAAGCTTCCTGGAAGAAAACTCTGAAGAACACTCTGTGATCATGAACAGTATGATGAAATTTAATGAATGATGGTGTTTTGTGAAGAGTGATGGTGTTTGGTGATATTTGTTGCTTGTGAATTATGGTGTTTGTAAATGTATGATGGTATTTGCTGGAGATTATGGTTCTGCGATTATGGTGGTGTTTGGGGAAGGGGAACTATAGCATTTGTCGGAGAATGAAGGTCTTGGTTAGGAATAATGGTGTTTCTTGAATAATAATATTTATTGGAGAATTAAGTATATATTTTTTTATTTTGTTTGGGAATGGTGGAGTTAGGGAATGGTGGAGCTCGTTAGTAAATGGTGGCGCTTGTTAGTAAATGGTGGCGCTTGTTAGTAAATGGTAGCGCTTGTTAGTAAATGGTGGCGCTGGTTTATTAGGGAATGGTGGCACTGATTTGTTAGGAAATGGTGGCGCTGGTTTGTTAGGAAATGGTGGCGCTTGTTTGTTAGGGAATGGTGGCGCTTGTTTGTTAGGGAATGGTAGTGCTGGTTTGTTAGGGAATGGTGGCGCTGGTTTGTTAGGGAATGGTGGCGCTGGTTTGTTAGGGAATGGTGGCGCTGGTTTGTTAGGGAATGGTGGCACTTGTTTTTTAGGAAATGGTGGCGCTTGTTTTTTAGGAAATGGTGGCGCTTGTTTGTTAGGAAATGGTGGCGCTGGTTTGTTAGGAAATGGTGGCGCTGGTTTGTTAGGAAATGGTGGCGCTGGTTTGTTAGGGAATGGTGGCGCTGGTTTGTTAGGGAATGGTGGCGCTGGTTTGTTAGGGAATGGTGGCGCTGGTTTGTTAGAGAATGGTGGCGCTGGTTTGTTAGGGAATGGTGGCGCTTGTTTGTTAGGGAATGGTGGCGCTTGTTTGTTAGGGAATGGTGGCGCTGGTTTGTTAGGGAATGGTGGTGCCTGTTAGGGAATGGTGGCGCTGGTTTGTTAGGGAATGGTGGCGCTGGTTTGTTAGGGAATGGTAGTGCTTGTTATGGAGTGGTGGTGTTTGTTTTTTAGGGTATGGTGGTGCATGTTAGGAAACTGGTGGTTTTTGTGGAATGATGCTTTTTATTGGATAATGATGATGTTTTGATGAAGAATGATGGTGTTAATTGGTTGAGAATGACCACTGTTCTTAGAGTAAAAGCCATTTGCCCATCTAATGGTTGGTGCATCTAGGTGAAGTCATATTTTAGGGCTCTTTTTTGAAAATGAAAACCATGCCTGGTTGTGTGTTGGGAATGTTTAATCCAGGCATGTCTGTCGTGCCTGGCTTAGCCTCTGGACCACCTCCAACACCACTTTAACTTCTTAAACAGTCCGTCCTGAGCAGTCCTTATCTTAAATCTCTGCAGACTCCTCTGTGATAGCTCCTCAGTCTCAGCACAAAGCCAGTCTCCTTCAGACTGCAGCTGGTGATTAAACTGAGTTCTCCACACACTGTCAGCACCGATAAAGAGGCCACTGGCCCCCTGGAAAGGCCAGCGCTCTGTCAAGGCCTTCAATAGATAGCTCTGCTCTCCAGGAGCACTGGCCTGCTGACGGAAAGGACAGAGCTCAGGAGGACAGTGATGTTCCAGTGGAAGCTTCTGATTCCATTATGGAGGCCAGATCAGAGTCAGCAATGCTTTAAGTAATCTTCAGACCAAATTACAATCCTCAGAGGGACATTCCATGAATGTTTTTGACCATTTAAAGCTTGCGTTTAGACTGCTTTTATTGTAGCATTTGTGACCTTATTTCTACCGCTTGAAACTTTAATTTTACAGCTTGTTTCTATGTATGCAAACACCCTTAATGTGTCATGTAATGTAGTGTGATTGCTAAGTACATCTAGCTGGCTGCACTGTCAACACTGTCGTAGGCATGCATGAGAGTCTACTCATACCAGCACAACACCACTAACACACCACCACATCACTGTCACCGCAGTGCTGAGAATGATCCACCACCCAAATAATGCTGGTCCTGTGGTGTTCTGACCTTTGAAGAACAGGGTGAAAGGAGTCTATATATTACAATAATGTCATATATACGTTACGCAGTATATTTAACATTGCCTTGCAAATTATTTTGCATTTGTTGGCTTGCAGAAGCACCTTCATTAATCAATAATTTTCCTGGATCTGTAACTAGTTCATTATTGTACTGTAAACTCATGTACATATAAAAATGTATTGTAGTGGCCAATATAACAGTGAACAAATACAATATTTTCCATGAACAAGCTAACAATATGGTCCAAAATGGCCTTTTCCATATTATAAACTCATTTTTCAATCCATTAGTGTCTTCTGCTGGTGGCGTTTTTGCTCCATTTCATTTTATTTCTCGAAGATGTCCTTCAGGAAGACATATTCTACTTTTCTACTTTCCTAAGATGCTCCACAGTGTCCAGATCTCTCCCAGCATGCTGGATGACCCGTGCAGTGGCTTTTAACGCTCTATAAACCCATAATGCACAGCCATCGGCCTCCAAAGCTCAATCAATCTTAAAGTTTAGAGGGTTTAGAGACGGGCGCAGGGAGGCCATCGATTGGTCAGAAGATAGATGCGGACCTTCTGGAATGTTCCTTGTCAGGAAAACAGGCTCTAATTACTCTAAGCGGAGTAAATGGCCTCCCAGTACTACGCTCAGCCGTGCTGTGTCTGATTCTAAATTACATTACGCACTGCATATTTAGCATGTATCATCGCTGCGATCGTTACGTGGCTCGGACCTAAAGAGGGCTAATGGGTTTTTGACAGAGTGCCTGATCCACTCCCACTGCTTTCTGCCGTGCACTAATCATCTGCTGTTTGGAGCTCAGCTTTATTTACGAGTCACCATTATGTCTCCACTCCAGAGGTTTACTTCATTCTTTTGTTTTAAATTAGCTTTGAGAAGAAAGAGGTTACTCTGGGGCAAATTTGAAAAATACGTATATAATCATGAAACTCATGTTGTTGTTTTTATCCATCCTGTAATAAAATATGAAGAAACAAATATATCCATTAAAACATGCTTAGTTACTAATAAAAGTTCCACCATGCATTAAAAATATTTTATGCATTCCTTCCTTTTTTGCTTATTTTTAATCTCATTGTATTGAATGTTATTTTTGTTTAATTAAGTACAATTTTAAATTTAAATGTAATTTTAAGTATTTATTATTATTTTAAACATTTATTATTATTGTCATCATCATCGTTGTTATTATTATTATTATTATTATTATTATTATTATTATTCATTATTGTCTTACTTTTTTTTAAGGAGTGTTGTTGTGGCACCCAAGAAAATGGGAGGGGCTCCATCACCTGTTTCAGGCTCTGCCTCCACTGCCATTCAGGCAGCAGCTGCCGTGTCTGCTGGCGTATCCGTGGTGTCTGCTGATGACTCCACCCAGAGCGTTACCACCGAAACTGCTACAGGTGAGTGTGTGTGTGTGGGTGCACATTGTTTAAAAACAAAAACTAACTTATTTAAAGCTGGATTTGACATTGACGAAGGGAACCCAAGACCTCAGTGGGGAGAGGCGTGCGTGCCAACCACCAAACCACATTCAGCCCATAGAAAATGTGTGATGTTAATACTAGGGATGCCCCGATACCGATACCAGCATCGGGTATCTGTCTGATACCACGTGCGCGTACTTGTACTCGTATTCATAAAAGTGCTCCGATACTACAGGATCCAATACCAGCGTGATGGGAGCTTCGTTTCCTTCTAACAGACAGTGTTAGTTTGTGCCACAAAATAAATAAATAAATAAAATTAAATAAAATTAAAAAATAAAATTAAAAAAAGAAGACGATGACTACGTACCGTAGCCGA
>BRDA01008320.1:88628-109889 GCA_036984385.1 Crenuchus spilurus | reverse complement strand
TTTTTAAAAATGTGGTATCGGTGCATCCCTAGTTAATACATTTAATGGGTGTAAATCACATCCAATGATTTTTGATTTCTCAATATCGTCATGATGAGATTCGATTTGCTACTGTTTAATACGATTCCACACAGTCTGTAACATTTCTGTGAACTCACAAATGCAAACAAAAAACATTTGATACATTTTGAAGTAAAAGTCAAATACAGTAAGCAGTAAACAACACAACGAACAAATACTGTGAACAAGTACAGTTACGTAAGGTGGAGTGAGGTAGCACACATCTTATGCTGCCCCCTACAGTGTAGGAGGAGTGTCATGTACAGAGAGGAATCATGCAGATAACTGAACAGGCCTAAAAAGAAGCGGTTTAAGCATTACATTGATGCATTTGTTCATTTGCTGATGCATCAGTACAGATGAATGGATTACATCACTAATAAATTGTACATTGCAGCTCCTCTTCTGAGTGATTTTCTGTTTTTCTTCTTTTACTGTTGAATCCTTTGTTCTTTTTGAGCTTCTGAAGCTGCACCACTCCTCCCTCTGAGAGGATACACCTCCTTTTTGTATCCTCACTTGCTGAGTGTGTGAGAGAGAAAGGGAGAGAGGGAGGGAGCAGCAGGGCAGGCCCCAGCTGAATAGAGATAAGTTAATTTACTCAGGGCCGTTTGAAGTGGCTACTTCATCTCCATGCTGGAGTCTCTCTGCAGGAACACATGTTTGGAGCTTTAAAACGAGCTGCTGTCCTGCAGCCCGGAAAATTCCACACCACCGGCTGTCATTCCGAAGAGTTATCACCACTCCGAGACTCAGCAAGACTGTGTGTGTGTGTGTGTGTGTGTGTGTGTGTGTGTGTGTGTGTGTGTGTGTGTGTGTGTGTGTTTGAGAGGTTGAGAGGAAACCCACGTTTCTATAAAACTGCTTTGTTGCAACTTCTGTTGAAAGGAAACAAAAATGTATATACAATAAATAAATGTATGAAAATTAAATTGACTACAGTATGTGTCTGGAGGTGTGTGTTGCGTATGTGGTTGTGTGTTGGTATTTGTTTGAAAGTGTGTATATACAGATACTGTGTGTGTGTCTGTATGTCATATAAACAGTATTTATATGGTCAATATAGCAATAACAGGATCTCACATTCTGTCATAATGTATCATATTCTATTGTAACATACTGTACTGTAACGTCTTGTCATCTTATCCTAACTAGTACATTAACTAAGAGCTACCATGTGAGCTTATGGCTGCTAAGTGTGTGTGAGGTTCTCATACTAGTAGGAAAGTTTGAAAATCAGTGTAAAGAGAGGACATATTTCTGGTCCTCACTACAGCACATGCTGTCATCACAAATGCAGCTGTTTTAGGAGAAAAAAAACAAACAAACAAGAAGAGAAAATTTAAATTGAATGCTGCGGTAAGTTTAAGTGAAAAAAATTGCTGGTGAAAGTTTAGGATTAAATTTAGAACTAGATTGAGGCTAAGTTTAGGATTAGGTTACTGAGTTTATGGTTGTTGTGGTTAAGATTAGGGTTGTATGGTTAGTATTAGGTTTATGATTAGGTTTCTAATGTCAAGGGTAGGATTGGTATGGTTAGTAGTAGGTTTAAATAGTTCGAGTTAGGATTAGGTGTTGGGTTAAGTATGGTTAAGGTTAGAGTTAGGGTTGGTATGGTTAAAGTTAGGATAACAGTTAAGGTTAGTATGGTTAAGTGTAAGGTTAATATAGTTAGGGTTAAGTTTAGGATTAGGTCTGGGGTTAAGTATGGTTAGGGTTAGCATGGTTAAGGTTAGAGTTAGGGTTGGTATGGTTAAAGTTAGTATGGTTAGAATGGATAAGCTTGTGCTTAGTGTGGTTAAGGTTAGGTTGTGTATGGTTAAGAGTAGGGTTACTATAGTTAATGTTAGGTTTAGGGTTAGGTATGGGGTTAGTTTGGTTAAGGTTAGTGTTAGGGTTGGAATGGAGTTAGCAGGTTTTGGTAGTATAGTTAATATTACAGTTAGTCTGGTTACTTTTATGGTTAGATTTAGGTGTTGGGGCAACAATGCAAACATAAATGAAAATCAATAGTGATCCTTCTACATACTGTTTGTGTGTGACAGATCTATACTTCACAGACGCACATAGAAAATTAATTTACAGCCTGATCAGTATTTCAGGTCTAATAGGAAATAATCCCTTTCAAGATATGAATATGAATATTTTTAGTTTTTAATTTATTTTAAATATATAGACATATTGTAGATCGATATATTCCAACATAATTAACTGATTTTTTCTTTTTCTTTTTCTGTGGTGCTTTTGTCCATTTAAAGATCACTGTTTATTACATGCATATGCAGTGCAGTGCTAATGAGTTGAAATGTTAGGAGTGTGTTTACATTGAATATGTTATTGTCACTGTGTGAGAGTGTCTGTGTTTGTGTGGCTTGCACACATGTAAGGCAACATATTTTTGGTGTGTGTATATGTGTAATGAGAGTCTGTAATGAGTGTGTGTTCTCCCTATGTTTTCCACAGGCGGAACAGCAGCGAATCTGCCATCTGTCCCTGCTCTCTCTCCAACCACACACACCACCCCCAACATGAGGTAATACATTACACACACACACACACACTGAGAAAAAGAGATTTTATTCATTCATTCCTATACTATTCTTTCATCATATATATGTGTGTGTGTGTGTGTGTGTGTGTGTAAAATGTTTTTAATTTTGTAATGCCATTCTTGTCCTGGCTTTTACCAGTTTTTCTTCATCAGTAATTATTTTATTGTTTCTGCATACAGACTTGTTTTTATATAATTACAAATATTATACATTATTTAGTTGTTTATGTTGTATTAGTGATTATTAGAGGAAACATGAGGGTGTAAGTGATCAATATTTCATAGAAAACATGATGTGATCATTTCTCTGAGTCAGTTCTGTCTTGCTCTCTGTGTCAGTATCTCAGAGAGATTGGAGCATGCTCTGGAGAAAGCTGCTCCATTACTGAGGGAGATCTTTGTGGACTTTGCACCATTTCTGTCTCGAACTTTACTCGGGAGCCATGGCCAGGAGCTTCTCATCGAGGGAACCAGTATGTATTTAACATGCATCCACACTTGCCACTAAACACACTGTTCTCCACCAATTACTGTTGTTCCCCTAGCAAATACTATTATTTTTCTAAAAACATCAATATTCTTCTTCAATACTTTTTCAGACATTTCAACTAAACACCATCATTCTGAACAAATGACCATTCTTCACCAAACACCATCATTCTTCACCAGAACATTAGCATCATATTTTAGGTTACATTTAGTTTCTTGTTCTACAGGGATTCAACTTTTGATTTCAAACACACACACACACACAAAAAAAACAAAAACAACTCCAGGTACAGTGTTGTTCATCTGGTTGCCTCTGTTCTCCTCAGTAATGAGATCTGAGCAGTGAAAGTGTCTGTGAGTGTGTTTTAACTGAGTGATGAGAACAGCACTGTGGGTTTATAGAGCTCTGGGGTCAGAGGTCAGTGTTCAGTGTTACCAGTCAGAAGAGCCAAGTGACTCGGGAGGGTCTATAAACTCTCTTTCATCTCTTTTCTCTTCCTTTCTTACGCTTCTCCTTTAACTTCTGTTTGTTTTTATTTCCTGTTCACCTTCACTTTCATATCAACATTTCAAGAATGAAATCTTCTTAAAATTAAGATGCCCTGAAGTGAAGAGTTGAATCTTTTGCTTCTGTGAAGTTACCATTTGTTACAGCATAAACATATTTGTTTATAAAAGCCCCCTCTCTCTTCTTCTTTCTTTTTTTTTTTCTCTCTCTCTCTCTCTTTCTCTCTCTCTCTCTCTCTCTCTCTCTCTGTCACTCTCTCTCTCTCTTCACTCTCTCTCTCTCTTCTCTCTCTCTCTCTCTCTCTCTCTCTCTCTCTCTCTCTCTCTCTCTCGCGCGCGCGCTCTTCTCTCTCCATATTTGATGACCCTTGGCTCCTCTTTGCTGGTGCTGTGGATCAATAGGACATATGCTCACCGCACTTTGCCCAGTGTAATACAAGGCCTAAATATGTATTAGTTTACAGTAACATCATGTTGGTTCATTAGGTCCATCAATACTGCTGCCCCTGCAAGATGGTGCAGAATTATATCACCAACACATGTCACTGCTCTATTTCCTGTTTAAGACTCTAGGTTTTTACCTTTACCCATGTGCCTCAAAAATAATTTAGATATTATTGACATTTGTACTTTAATTCAAAAAGGTAATGATAATAATGTTCATTACATTTAAAGTGACATTTCAAACTTTTTTGTTTTGCTGTTGATCAGTGTGCCTTATAGCTCATGAATATCAGAAGTCCAGAATCTCACATTAAGGTTTCATTTTGAGGTTGTTATAAACATATATATATATATATATATATATATATAGCTGATTCATACCTGGCTAACATTGCTCCTGTCAGATTGTAAAACCTATAAACCTTGCAGATTCATACCGGGTCTAAAATCACTCTAGTTTAACTGTAAAACCTATAAACCTTGCAGATTCATACCGGGTCTAAAATCACTCTAACTGTAAAACCTATAAACCTTGCAGATTCATACTGGATCTAAAATCACTCTTGTTGGACTGTAAAACCTATAAACCTTGCAGATTCATACTGGATCTAAAATCACTCTTGTTGGACTGTAAATCCTATAAATCTTGCAGATTCATACTGGATCTAAAATCACTCGTCGGACTGTAAAACCTATAAATCTTGCAGATTCATACTGGATCTAAAATCACTCTTGTCGGACTGTAAAACCTATAAATCTTGCAGATTCATACCGGATCTAAAATCACTCTTGTTGGACTGTAAAACCTATAAACCTTGCAGATTCATACCGGGTCTAAAATCACTCTTGTCGGACTGTAAAACCTATAAACCTTGCAGATTCATACCGGGTCTAAAATCACTCTACTTGAACCGTAAAACCTATAAACCTTGCAGATTCATACTGGATCTAAAATCACTCTTGTCGGACTGTAAAACCTATAAACCTTGCAGATTCATACTGGATCTAAAATCACTTTCTTGTCGGACTGTAAAACCTATATTCTGTACCTTGCAGATTCATACCGGGTCTAAAATCACTTTTGTCGGACTGTAAAACCCATAAATCTGCAGATTCATACAGGCTAAAATCACTGTAGTTCATCTGTAAAACCTATAAATCTTGCAGATTCATACTGGATCTAAAATCACTCTTGTCGGACTGTAAAATCTATAAATCTTGCAGATTCATACCGGGTGTAAAATCACTCTAGTTGAACCGTAAAACCTATAAACCTTGCAGATTCATACTGGATCTAAAATCACTCTTGTCGGACTGTAAAACCTATAAACCTTGCAGATTCATACTGGATCTAAAATCACTTTCTTGTCGGACTGTAAAACCTATATTCTGTACCTTGCAGATTCATACCGGGTCTAAAATCACTTTTGTCGGACTGTAAAACCCATAAATCTGCAGATTCATACAGGCTAAAATCACTGTAGTTCATCTGTAAAACCTATAAATCTTGCAGATTCATACTGGATCTAAAATCACTCTTGTCGGACTGTAAAATCTATAAATCTTGCAGATTCATACCGGGTGTAAAATCACTCTAGTTGAACCGTAAAACCTATAAACCTTGCAGATTCATACTGGATCTAAAATCACTCTTGTCGGACTGTAAAACCTATAAACCTTGCAGATTCATACTGGATCTAAAATCACTCTCTTGTCGGACTGTAAAACCTATATTCTGTACCTTGCAGATTCATACCGGGTCTAAAATCACTTTTGTCGGACTGTAAAACCTATAAATCTTGCAGATTCATACAGGCTAAATTCACTGTAGTTCATCTGTAAAACCTATAAGCATTGCAGATTCATACCGGGTAAAGATCACTCCTGTCAGAATTATAAAATCTCTACTTCTTGCACATTCATACCAGACTAAAATCACTCCTGTCGGACTGTAAAACCTATACACCTTGCAGATTCATCCTGGGCTAAAATCACTCCTGTCAGAATTGTAAAATCTCTACACCATGCAGATTCATATCAGCATGTAATCAGTACTGTCAGACTGTAAAACCTTTAAACCTTGCAGATTCATACTGGATTAAACTCACTGCTCTGGTCAGTAATCGCTCATTCCAGTAGGGCTTTAGTATATTTCTGTATATCATTTTGTGTGCAAGTAACTTATATTTATTTGTAGTGTAAGTTGTGTATACTTCAAGTTACTTATATGTAATCTTTCTCTCTCTCTCTTTCTATCTGTCCATCTTTCTACTTCTGTCTCTGTGTCTCTCAGGTTTGGTGTGTATGAAGTCCAGCAGCTCTGTAGTGGAACTGGTCATGTTGCTGTGTTCACAGGCAAGTTCACTTTACCTTCCATTTGGCCATTCCTTCACCAGTCTTCTTACTTCCACACCCTCATCCTTCCATCCCTTCATATTTTCATCCATTCTTTCTTCCATCTCTCCAGCTTCATGTTATCTATGTCTTCTTCCACAATCAATATCTCCATCTTTACATACCTCCATCTTTACTTTAGTCTTTCCCATCATTCATCAACATCTATATTGCTCCATACTTCCATCACCCCATCCTACGTCTTCTGTCTCTTCTGTTTTGTTCTGTCCTTTTTGTCTGTTTTTGTCCTCTTTATTGTAAATCTATGATTTGTTGTTCTGTTGGAATAACTATATCTATGAAAAATCACTTTTAATGTGTGCTTTGAAAATGTCTGGTATGAGTTCAGAGGTTAAAGGTCACACCCCTCTCCGTGTGGCCCCTGACCCAGTGTAACAGCCTGTGTGGTGTTCTGAGGAAGGATAATGCAGAATTGATGTCGTTTTGTTATTGATCAGACTCCTCAGGGTTTTGTGTGTGGCTGTGTTGCTGAGTTTATTTAAGGCGTTGCTGCTGTAGATCCATGAATATAAATGAAGGGTTGATAGCAGGTGTATTTGTGTGTGGATCAATGCACTCACCAGCTCTAATATGCTGTGTTATTGCCTCTGTGTATGTGTGTGTTAGTGTGTGTGTGTGCTTAAATATGGGTGCGTTGTCTGCCTTTATACACTATATGGGCAACAGTAGTGGGACACCTGCACGTTCATTGTTTCTACTAGAGTTTGAAGCATTGCTGTGAGGATTTGATTGTATTCATCCCAAAAGTATTAGACGGAGCAGCATCATTCCAGAGAAAACAGTTCTGCCGCTGCACAGCTCAGTGCTTGGGGACTTTATAACCCACTAGCCCACACCTGGCATTAGACATGGTGCTCATGTTTATCTGCCGCAGAGAGTTCTATTATATTGGCAGTACTTCTCTACAGGGACTTGACAAGCTGTCTGTGCATTTGTACATCTGTGTCAACAATGGGCAACCACATGCAGCTGAATGCATTCATTAGAAGGGGTGTCCACAAACATTTGGACATCTTAATCTATGCTTATGCCAGTAGTAAAACCACTCTTGATGATAATTTAAGCCCATCTACATTGTATCCAGATTGATTTTTGGTAGTCTGGGCAGCTAAAATTTACATGAAATTAGATTTTTGTAAATCTGATCCAAGACACATTTGGAGATGGTTTGAAATCTGATGCAGATCCGTCAGTCCGCATGCTCTGGCCGCTTAAATCGGATTTCGAAGTGCCTTTTACGTCACTCGCAATACGACAAAGAACGACTCTTAAACTCAGTGACAGGAGTGTGTGCATTCTAGAAATCTCCATAAAGTGCACCACAGCTTTGCCAAGTCCTGAAAAATTCTCCCACCCACTGTCTGACAGAAGCCACCCTACACAAATTTAAAACCCAACATCTAAAGTGTCAACTAAATTATAGTAGATCTTTATTACTCTTAAATCTTAGTTTACTCTTACTCTAATCTATATTTTCAAATCCCTCCCCTGGGGTCTTCTAATATTAGAAAGTCTGCCTGCAACACTGCTGTTTTTCTGCCACGTTACTATAAGAGTTTTTGGTTCACGGGAAAACCGAGAACCTGGCAACTCCAAAGCCACCAGCGTAGCTGTAATTACTGACAACTGCGTTGTTACTACAGAAACTCAAGCAGATAAACTTGTAAATAACAGTGTGGACAGTCATCTCAGCAGATCGGATTTGAGAAACAAATCCAATTTGTCTGCAGACTGAATGTAGCCTCTAACAAAGTCCAAAATATGATGGCTACAAGACTGGGTCAGAACTTCTCCAGAACTTTAATTTTTTCACATTTTGCACAGCTGGTTCTGTGTCTCACTTATACCTGGGGAAGAGATGGCACCAGAATAGACTATGGGAAGCTGATGGATACAGTGTGATGCTGTGGATAATGTTTTGCTGGGATACCTTGGGTCCTAGTATTGATACGGATGTTACTTTGACATGTACAACATACCTAACCACTGTTGCAGACCAAGTACTTCATGGCAACAGTATTCTCTAATGGCAGTGGCCTTACAAAGAAGTCAGTGTATTGAATTCTTCAGATCTCTGCATCTGTGAGATGTGCTGGATAACACACATTCTGCATGCAAGCTTAATTCATTCACACAAATATTAGACCATATAAAATGGGACATATACCCCTCCTGACCAGCAAACTTTGTTCAGTGCGTTTTTGACCGTTTAAGCTATTTGAGAAGCTGCAGTTCAGTAATAGAGTTAAAGCTTAGTGTTAGGCTTACTTGTATGTGATGTGAAGCTCCCTCGTAGCATTATTGTAGCAAAATTCATATTTTGGCTCCTTTTAAATGATTTTTAGCTTATGATTATGGTTGATGTGACCACGAAAGCAAGTTGTAAAAGGTTCATGTTTATTTCAAGTCCATTTTAATTATCAAGGGAAAATGAACAGAAGATGAAAGGTTTGGACATTTGTTATTCTGTTTTACCATGAAGGTACATATTTTAGACAGGTGGTTAGTCATTTGGCCATGTTAGTCTAGAGATCTGTTAGTATACATGATTAGATTCAAATTTTTGACCCATTCATGCAGTGAAACACAGACAATAGTGAACACACTTATCTGTGAGAACATATGCCAGATGTGGTGGTCATGGGGCCCCGAGTGGCTCCACCGGCTAAGACACTGACACTGACACAAATCCCGGTCATGCTGTTTGCCATCAACAGCCGGGGCCCAAAAGAGCAAAAATTGGCCGTGCTGTCTCTGGGCTGGTAGATGGCGCTCTCTCTCCCCATCACTCTCACATTGCAATGTCCGCTGGCTCAGGTGTCTACTGATTGGTCCATTCGGAGCTGGGAATCCTGCACTTTCCTCCAAGCACGTTGGTTCCCCAGTGACGGTGTATCAAGCGGTAGTTTGAAAAGAGGCAGTGGCCACATCACACGCAGCGCTGGAGGTTTGTGCATGTCTTCACCCTCCTAGAGTCAGGGACAGTGCAAATGGGAATGAGCCCCCTAGCAGATGGGATGGGTTAATTGGCTACTACCACATTGGGAAGGGGAGCCCTATCCACAGCGCCCAGGTAGCAGTTGGGGGTTAGGTGTTTTGCTCAAGGGTGCTTCAGTCATGACCTGCCCAGGGTTCGAACCTGCAACCTTGCGGTCACAAGACCAGATCCAGATCCCTCACCACCAGGCAGTATGTAGACACATGCTCACAAAAAAGCTTCATTCTTGATTGTAGACTGGATTCTTCTCATTGCATTCAGAAGACACCTCCAGTACTCTTGTTAATGATATTACTCATGTTACCCATATTAATGCTGCACTTTGTCTTTCTTCAAAAATTTCATTCAAATATGTAAACCGATTGCAGTAAAGTGACACTGTTCATACTGTTTGAATAGAAATGTGCTGAAATTTTACCTGAAATATTCTAATAATTTGAGATTCTGCATTCTTATAGCATTGAGCTATAAGCCAACATGAAACAACATTAAAAATATGGAAACATGTCACTTTGCATTTAATAAATATAAAAAAAAATATCACACTTTCAGTAGTGGATCAGCTGTGGAGCTTCAGACTGGATCTTCAGATAATTTGAATATATAATAATAAGAATATGAAAACTTACCTTCCACATACATACAGAGGATTTGGACTGTATTTATAGGCTATTTAGTAAAGAATCTAGTTATGGTCTACAGTAATTTTGTACCAGTGTTCTATAAAGCCAGTTCAGTCCTACTTTCTTACTTTCTCATGTTCAAAAATAATAGAATCTCCCCCCCCCCCCCTTTTTGTACATCCTCTGATTTTTCTCCTGGAGCAACCACACCCCCCTGAACCCCAACACAGAGGAAAAGGGGTGAAAATGACACACTCTAATGCACCTATTTGTCATTTCTGTCACGCTGTTGTGTAATGCTAATCTAATCAAAGTGGAGAAGCAGGGTTCTGCTGGATTTTCTATGGAGGAACAGCACTGGGCCGAGTTCTGGCTAAGTGCTGATTCAACTCGGGCCAGGCCGCCCTGCCGTTGCTGATTACTTCAATAAATCATTTGAGCCAAATTCTCTCACAGCTTGATGCAAATGTAATTTTGTTTCTGGAGGAAAGTTGGCATTTTTGCTGGATGGAACGAGGGGGCGCAAACTTAAACGAGCTCTGTGTTGTTGTTTATTTCAAGAGAAATTAAGCAATAATTAGTTTTTAATGAACGTTATTTTAAACCTTCCAAGCCTGTATTTCTATTGTTGTGTTCATTTATTCCTTTGAGAACATTTTTCAGTAGAGCTTGGTCATGTCCTTCCTGACCTTTATATATTTATTTGATCATTTATTATTTATTTAGAAGCTTTAATAAAGCACACGTACTTTCTTTATTATAATCGAAGCCTGTGCTTTATAATCTCCCCAGTACAAAAGGCTCTTGCCTTGGCCTGTTCCTGTTTGTATTGATTGTATTATTTAGTTTTTATTGATTTACTTGAGAAGAGAGAAGATGAGAAGAGGTGGATTTGGCTGGTTTTAGCGCACACTGTAATCTCCTTAGAGGAAGCGCTAGGGGTTTTGACAGGAAGTGGATGAGGAGGCCTCTCGTGGGTGCGGAATGAATTGATATGAGAGCGAGTTTGATGGATTATTTGATTATTTGATGGATTATTTCTCTCTCTCTGTCTCATTGCGCCCCGGGGCTGAGATGGGATCTGCCCTGATGCGATAGCATTGCTGGAAATTTTCTAATTAATTTCCTGGTGGCATGACGGAGTAGTGTTGGGGTGAAGAGGTTGAGGGTCAGGGTCACTGAGGACTTTTTAATCACGCCGGATTGGACAGATGCGAGTGTGAACACTTCAGCTGAGCTTTGAGCCTCAGATGCTAAACTGTGGTTTGATGGTGCTTGGCTCTGTACAAAGCCTTTATTCACAATTAAAGATCAATTTTGATCAGACGCACTTCCTTTTAACGTGGTTTATTGCTTCTCACTTAGCTTCTGTGTTATTGATCCACAAACCTGGCAAATGCAAATCCCGCTGGACTCTCTCACCACGAGTGCATGTAAAGACTTTAATGGAAAGCAAAGCTACTGTATGTAAAGCTATATATTCATACACACTACCATCCAAAAGTTTTAGAACACCCCAATTTTTCCAGGTACTTATTACAAATGAGTTTAATGTCTTATTGCTCAGAGTTAAATAAGAATTAAAGGAGTCAATTTATAGACCAAAATGTGTCTAAACTTTGGACACAAAGTAGCACCTTTGTCAGATATAACAGCTGAACACACTCGTGACATTCCTTCTACAATAGACATCAAACATTCTTCAGACAGTTCTTCACAAATCTGCTGCAGAACATCACATAAATGTTGGCACTTGTAGGTTTGCTTTGTTTTTCACTTCATCCCAAATCAGCTGGATGGGGTTTAAGTCTGGAGACTGTGCTCCACTCCATGTTTTCAAGCTGACCATCTTGTTTTTTCCTGAGGTAGTTCTGGCAGAGCTTGGACTTTTGTTTTAGGTCATTATCTTGCTGTAGCATGAACCCCTGACTAACTAGCTCAGGGTGTGTCTCACTCTGTAGGAATTAGTAGTACCAGCTTTCAAGTCTTGATCTACCTCCATTACTGCAGAACAACTTTCACCTGTTAAAACAGCTTTCACCCCATTTCTTGTTCCCTGACAAAGCCTTTGCATATAATTCTGTAATGTAAATTATTTTCAGTTTTGGGTAACCTTACTGTTTTTAACCTTTTAACCTGACAGTTTACCATTTACCTTTTGAATAATTAAAAAAAAAAAAATTTGAACACACCTTCTCATTTAATGTATTTTTTTTTTACCTTTTGTCCTACATTGAAGTCATCCAGACTATGAAGCAACATATAAGGAATCATGTAGTAAATGTAAAAGTGTTAAACAAACCAAAATATGTATTAGATTCTTCAAGATTTCACACAACTTCATAGTTTGGATGACTTTAGTATTAATCTACAATGCAGACAATTTTTAATTAAAGAAAAATCACTGAATGTCCAGAAGGTGTGTCCAAACATTTGGCAGGTACTGAACATATATATGCAGATGGTGCTACACAAAGATGAATGGGCTATAAACACCTGCGTGGTGTGTGACGGGATTCAAGGTTGAGAAGAGGTGGTAATGTGCATAGACTCTCTCATTTGATGTGTGAAAAATGGGCACCAAAGGCCAGAGTGTGAAGGAAGTAGCTGAATTTGCAGGTGTGTTGAAGTGAACAGTCATACAGGTCTACCAGCAGTGGCAGATGTCGCAGTCTGCAGGACATTCTCATCAGGATTGAGGCTGAAGACCTTTTGCATTCCACTCTGCTCCATATGTTCATGCAGTTCTGTGTAGTGTTTTCAGAACTTGGTTGTGAAGGATCTGCGGTGAATTCTAGAAGCAAATCTTGCCAGGAAGTGAAGCCATTTTCATTCACATTCATTTATTTCAGCCACAATTCTGAGGAGAATTACCTATAGACTTGGCTTTTTGTCACTGCTGGTAGACCCGTGTGACTATGATTTGACGCACCTGCAAATTCAGATACTTCCTTCACACTATGGCCTTTGGCGCCCAAATGTAATCACACCTTTATCATTAACATCTGCCTTATGACCCATATTCCACACATCAGACAAGACATTCACTGCTCTGCAAAACCTCTTCTCAGTTTATATACATACATACATACAAACACTAAGGTAGTGTAAGTAATAAGGTATGGTAGATAGGAATGTTTTTATAAGATTCCTCAAGTTTCTTTTCTTCCCTGTAGCCTAATATCTTCACATTAAGCATCAACCCTGCATGTGTCTGCACTTGGCTTTGAAGCTGCCCCTACCAGACATGAAGGCCTATTATGCTGTTATAGTTTGAAATTTTTATGAGGGCAATTTATTTACTCTCAAGCTTGTCTCTTTGTCTCTGCTTTTGAGGCGGCAGACACAGGGAAGTAAACTCAGTTACGGAGGACAATGGCTTCAAAAGACTGGAGTATTATTTTAATCATATTCACCAGAGAGCGAGGGAGGATATAAAACCTGCTATCAAGATGTCCACTCCATCTAGGTAATTTGGAGTGATGGGGGCATGAGGAAAAGCTTTGCATTTTACATGAAGATCATCTTTGAAAGTCCTCGTCTTTCCATTCAGGCCGAGTGTGTAATAGCCTTGTTGTCTCGGCCAAGCTAATCCACTGTGACAAGCATCCAGACGTGACACTTTGCGAGATTTACCGCCCGCATATCACTTTAAAAAGGTTTCAAGCTCCAACAGCTGATTAATAAATAATGCTTCACATGTAAAGGCACTCAGAGGAAGAGCTTCTCTCAGGCTTTGGCTGCATGTTCGCTATTTAAACTGATCAGACGCTGTTACAGCATTTTTCCAAAATGCCACAAGTACTGCCTCTTCCAACACCCTTTTCTTCTCTGTGAAGCTTTCCAAGACTTTAGATTAGGTTGGATACAAAAGTGGCAGGATTTCATTGTTTTTCCCAGACAATTTTGAATAAATGGAGTTTTTCCAGTTAAGACCAAATGCAGTTGACAAAGGCTGTGTACACGTGGGCATGGTTGTATTCATAAAAGTCATGGAATTATTTATTTATTTTAAATAATGTTACCCCTAATTTTCTCCCAATGTATTTTAGTTGCTAATTAACCAACTCCTTTTATCAACTCTTCCTATCACTATCACTTGCAATGTCACTGGATCTCTTGGGAAAGGGCAGACCTCCTCCAACACCAGTGATGCCAAACTGCTGGCGATACATCACTGCCGGGCAGCTTGCACAGTCGGAGGAAAGATCAGATCCCCAGTTCTGATGGATCGCCAGGCAGATGCCCGAGTCAGTTGGCATTGTTTATAGTGTTAGGGAGATTGATCACGACCAATTCTGCTGTCACGAGGCCCCGGCTGTCGATGGCAAGGGATTCGAACTCAGGATCCTCAGATCATAGTGGCAGCACCTTAGTCCGCTTAGAGACTCTGGGCCCCGGAAGTAATTTTTTTTGTATTTGTATTTGTTCACCTGTATGAATGAATGAAGCCCCGCCTCTCACTTTCTCCGATTGGCTGACGCACCACAAAATTTTAAAAAAGTTGCATTGATTGTGTTTAAGATGGATACGGACACACCCGTGTTTGGTGTACAAAGCTGCTTCTTTGCAGCTGTGGCCTGAAATGTTGCTAATAAGGTCACCTGAACTGGCAGGACACAGCTGAAGTTCTCTTGAGCAAGGCATCTAACCTTCAACTGCTGCCCGGGTGCTGTGGCTGATGGGCACGTTTGTGTTTACTGCCCCCTAGTGTGTATATGTGTTCGGGCGATAAAATCTCTATGTGAGATTACTGTGTGTTCCTAGTTTTACACTGGAGCTACAATGCTAATGTAGCTAACAATCTTAATGGACAGTGTCCCAGAGTTTACCAGAACAGTTGTGAATAACTTTGAAAACGTTTTTTTCTGATTTGGTGATGATGTGGTCTGCATGGAGATGTGCTTTTGTTTGGCTGCTTTCTTTTTTCATTGCGTCTTCTGAATCGAGTTCATTTGCACTATTAACACTTCCTGCTGTATTGTGCACTAATGCATTATGCACGGATCTTTACACAATTCACAGGGTGAAGTAACCAACATCACAAGCTGTGTCCACGAGAATAACTGAGGACTTTAATGTCTCAATGTTGCAACAGGCAACTGAAGGACACAGCTGGACAGGCGCCGGCTTCTACTTCGACAGCCATACTCGGAAATAAACTCCTGTATATTGCAATTGTTTATGTCAGTCTATTTCACACAGACTGAAGTGTATTTAATCCAAATTTCATCACAGTATCTAGTATTTAGTGTTAAAGTTAAAAATGGGACACGCTGTATAAAAATGAATAAAAGTATGTGTTGGCTAAATACAGAAGCAGCCGATGATGATGATGCAACCTTGAATTTTGTCCTTTTTTGAATTTTGAATCATCTTCTAGCTCCACCTGGACAGCAAACATGAGACACCAAACATACCGTGGCTGACTATATTGAGGTAAAGGGGAGGGGGCTGGGTAAATGAGATTTTTTTTTGCCATATTATTCCTGCAAGTGATCTGTCTAAATGAGTGATCCTGCTTTGTGCTCGTGGCTTGAGTGTTATGGAGTAATGATTGTGTGTGGAGGTGTTCCAGGGGCTCTGATAGCACTGTGTGTATCAGATAAATGCAGTATTGGGTCAGGTGTATTGCGCCATAGATCAGCCGTTATTGTCCAGGTCTCTGTCAGCTCATCTGTTCTTTTAGCCATTCATCTCCTGCACGGATCTTCTGGACGAGGGAAAGGGGGGATGTTCAGGCTCTGTGATGGAGAGATGTGGGACAGATGATGTGTCTGAAACTGTAGCATCCCATGCATTTTAATATGCACTTTGAAGACAAAAGTAGGAATTATTTGAAATTCAGCTGAAAAAAAAGTCCTTCTTACATGAATGTTTTGTTTTGTAGATCCACGCACAAACGTGATATTTCATAACTGTGCTCACAAATGTGTTATTTCGCAGCTCTGCTTCACAGAATGGTGGTAAAAAACTTGTTCAACCTAATGAGACTATAGAACAAAACATCTTTATGAATACCAACATTTTAAGCAGATATTCATTTCCAGTCATTTTTATTTGCGTTCATATGAAATGTTACCCTGTTATGATGAGTCATGTATAAAATTTTTGATTGTTTATTTACTGTTAGGATGGTGTCATTTATTTAAAACAGCCTAGTTTTGTTTAGCTACAACACTTTCCAGCTCAACAGCATAGCAACTTAGACTGAAAACTCAACATCATGTAATACAGCTCAACCATAGACTGTATATGAAAATTAGACAAGTGAGGCAAAAATGTCTCTGACATCTTTTAGTGGCTGGTTGCAGTATAATTTTAAGCCCCGCCCACAAGCGTTTTTATTGAATTGGAGCTACAACAAACTTTGTAGAGCTACAACAAACAAACAAATAATTTTCCTCATTCGGTCACATTTTTGTCAGTTGCGTTGTCTTAAGCTGTATCTACACTAACAAACCACCCAGTATTTTTCTTTATGATAAATGTGTTTTATAGAAGTTATGTGGGGATTTCCAAAGGTGTTGTGATGGTAATTGCCAGCCTGATTGAGGTGATTGACAGCACATTCTGATGGTTGCGGCACTCCATGACTCACAGCCGATAAGCTACCAAGATACAGCTCGGCTTACAGACAGATATACGTTTGGTACATTCATATTTGATATGTCAGAATGTTCTTGCTTATCCAAAAAATCCTGTAGTTGAAAAAGTTCATTGTGTCATAGTCTGGCCTCACATGTGTTTGATGTGTGTGTATGATGGCTGCTGTAATCCAGAGTTAACCTGTTAAACATTCGGGCAGCATCTCGCTCCTGTCCTTTGACCTTTAGCCTAGAAACAGAGGGAGTTTAGTCCCCCCTGCTGGAGTCTAAGAATGGAGGATCAATACTGAGAGAGAAAAATTGATTGGCCAACTACTCAGTGATGGAAAGCCTTGGCACTGGCTGTCTTGCTTAGTCCTATTTTCCAGACACATCACTGCACACTTTACTGTTTCTACTGTTCCAGCAGATCGATTTCCACTCTTAACATGTGTTAATTATTACTGTCAAATTATTATTCTATGTAAATGTAATTATGTAATTACAAACTTACATTTGTTAGAATAGGATTTTTAAAACGTTCTGTAAAGCTTGATCAACCTTGCAACAGTAGCTACAACACCTTAGTGGGTGGAGCTATGAAATAACAAATTCATAAGTCAAGTTATGAAAGAGTGGAATTAAAAAAGAACACATTTTTTTGGGGGAGCGACAAGAGAGCATGATTATAGGTGGAGCTACACAAAAAAGCACTTTTGTAGGAGGAGCTACAAAAGAGCACATTTGTATGGGAGCTACAGCAAAGCACATTTATGGGTGGAGCTACAAAAGCTCATTATACAGGCAGGTGTATTAAAGTAAACATTAGCGTTTGGAGCTAAGAAAGCCAATTTGTGGGTGGAGCTACAAATGAGGTCATTTAAATGCCGATCTATGAAATAGAACATTTGTGAGTGGGGCTACAAAAGAGCACATTTGAGGGTGGAGCTAAGGGATATCACCTTTGTAGGTGGAGTCACGTAGGAAGACATTTGTGGGCGGAGCTATGCAAGCTCACAGTTGTGGCGGGTGTGTAGTTAATGAGTTGATGATGTGTTTTAAAGCTGGGAAAACATTAAAGTGACCAAGACTGAGAAACATTAGTCTAGAATAATGGAGCTGAATCCCAGCAATTCCCTCTTTACTTCTGTCTTTCTTAGCCGGTTCTGGAGCCCTGCTGTGTGTGATAACACACACTCAGGGTTCACGCTCAGGCTTGCGTGTCTCTAGGGGTGCTGGATAACTTTTCTCTCAGCATTCTTTGAGTGCTAAGCTTCGTGGAAGCTCAGGAGAAACGCACCAACACCATCCAGCTCTTAACTCAGCCAGAGTCCTGCTGAGAGAGCTCTTCCGGACAGGAAGTGAGAGGCAGACTGGCGGGGAAGCCCCCAAAACTGAACGTCTTTTAATTCACCCTCCGACTGCTGGGCTGACGACTCCACACAGCGGCCGTCCTGCTCTAAAAGGAAAAAAAGGAAGAGTTGTCTGTGTTATTCTCCCAGCAGTCTGCACTCTTTAGTGTGCTGCTTGAGTTCATCAAGACTCCAGTGACATGGACCTGGGCAGATTAGGGAATGCTGTTATACACCAAATATTCAAATAAATGCAGGACACAATTATTTTAGAAAATTATCATGTTGTTCACACTGCAAATAAAACAGACAATTTGGCAGACTGCCTTCAGATGCAAAAATGATATCCTTTACTCTTCACAAAATAGAGAAAGACTAACATTAGGTAGCTATTATTTAAAAAAATAAAAACATTTAATCTCCTCATAACTACTGAATGTTTACAGTAATTTGTTAAACTTCAGTCTATATGTCCAAATGAGTGTCACGCTCCACGCTCCTCCAGTCCATCCTATTTCCTCACGCTTCTCCCAAAAACTCAATTTCCCATCAGCCCTTGCTGCCATAATGTATCCGTTTCCATTTTACGTAGTTCCTCGCTCTTACCTGAACTCCACTTCCCAGAATCCTCTCTTACTTGGTCCCCATCTCAGCTTTACCCTGTTCCCTTTCATTATCTCTCCTATAAAGCCGGCTTTCTCTCATCCCCTCATTGCGAAGTATTGTGCCAAGTACATACCAAGTGTTATTTTCTCTCTCGTGTTGTCATGACCTTGACCTTGCTCTACCCCTTTGCAATTTTTTAGAATTTCTCTGTTAAGTAGCTTAGCGTTTAGCCTCTTTTGAGCATAGCTTTTCTCTGTTTTGTACTATAGCATTTACAGTAGCCTCTTCAGTAGTTTAGCTACACTCTGTTCTTTAGCATAGCCTTAGTGTAGTTTTTGCTTTGCTCTCTCTTTTTGGATTTATCTTGTTCGGTTTTCTGCCCTTTACCTGCGGACGCTGAAATGTGAAAAAGGTGACTGAAAAGCTGTTATTTTTCAAACAAACGATGATGTATCCAGCTGTAAGGCCAGTAATGTGAAGTAACATTTCATTAATTTTATACAGTGGTGAACTGTTGTTATCCTTATTCCAAACATTTTGCCCATGTCCCTCTACTCCAGCTTGTATAAAGCAGTGGTTATTCCTCACACTTTGAAACACTGAGTTTTAGTGTGTGTTTATTAGCAGTAGGAGTTTTTAGCCCAATTTTTTTCTCCCAATGTAATTTTGGTAGCCAATTGACATGCCCACTCGTTGACTCTCCCCATTTTACTTGTAATGTCCCTAACTCTTGGAGGGTGCAGACTAGCGCAGGTGCATGTGAAGACAAGCTCCGCCTTTTTTCAAACTGCTGCCAATACATTACCGCCGGGCAGCCAACGTGCTCGGTAGAAAACGCAGGACCCCCAGTTCTGATGGATCGCCTGGCAGATGCCTGAGCCAGCCAACATTACTTAGTAGTGCTGTGGAGAGAGTGCCATGTTACGTGTCCAGAGAGAGCATGGCCAATTCTGCTCTCTCAGGCCATGACTGCCGATGGCAAGTAGCAAGACCTGGGATTCAACTTCACAATCCTCTGATCATAGTGACAGCACTTTAGTCCACTGAGCCACTGGGGCCCCAACAGTAGGTTTTTTTTTTTACATTGCAGAGTAGTAGCTACAGTATTTTTAGTGCAACAATGGATAAACTAAAAGAAAATAGTTTACAGCTTGCCTGGACTGCAAACACAACAAGATTACAAATGGCTGTAAAGATGATTCTGCTAAATGCAAAGAGTTAACATTTGAATGGTAGCGTTTCATAGCTGTAATGGAAACCTGGCTTGAGTCTGGATTCGAGATTAGATATGGATTGGACTTTGTGTCAGTATTTAGATTGTCAGAATTCTCTCAAGTTTGTCCATCAACATTTGAGAACGTGTCATTGAGTAATGACATGATGAGTTGTTTTGATCTTCCAGTGCTGGGATAGTCTGCAGACTTTAGTGCATCACTAGAGTTCATTGAAACTCTAAAGGTCATGTCTTTGGTTTCAGCATGAAGAGAGGTATTCGCTGCGATATTCTTAGTTAGCCATGTTGATCTCTCTCTTTCTTTATTCCTCTCTATCTGGATGTATGTTCTTGTTTGTATATGGTAAAGCATGGGGTAAAAATCATATCGGAGTGCGTTCTAATCCACACTGGCATTGTTTCTTTATTTAAGTGAGATTTATGTATGTTATTATTATTCTTGTCACCTCTGACCATGCAGCTGGGTGTAATGTAAGCTGTGTAGCCAGTGCTCGAGTATAGACAAAAATAAACAGACAAGAAGACAAGAATAATTTAGACAAGAATGTACAGCAGTGCGATTTTTAAATTAAATAAAATATCTGTTTGAAAGTTCAGCAGTTTTCATATTTGAAGCTTGTCAAAGTCCAGCAAGCCCATCACAACTGCCCGTTTTAGCACAAACCTGTACATTTGTTGAAAGTAAATATTTGCCTGTTTTCTTTAAATCCCTTTGTGTTTAATGAGGGTGTGAAAACAGAGGCAGCTGCTGGTGAGTCTGTGTGTTTTCTTTAGTCTAGATAAGATCAGTGAACAGGGTTGAGGAGTGTAGAAGTGTTCACCCAGTCACATCACAGATTAAACTGCCTATACGCACTGTCAGCACTCATTCTGATATACCGTCCCACTGAATCAGAATGACTCTCTATTTATCTGCAGCTCTGCTACACCAAAGTCCTTTAAAATAACAACATTTTCTCTCCAGCCAGAAGATTTGCCCATCAGATCTGTCTTTGAGTTGAGGCTGAATTTGGTTTTGAGTTTAAACTGAGTTTAGATTTGAATCTGGTTTTGAGGTTGAGTTAGATGGAGTTTGAAATGAGTTTTAGACTGGATATGAGCCTAATTTTGAGTATAGATTTGCCTTGAATTTAATTCTGGTATTTAATTTATGAATTTGATTAATTTAATTCTAGCCCAGATACTACCAGATACTCAAGTTGATTAGATTTGGAGTCAGGATTTGGATTGAAATTTTAGTCTGGTTTCACACTGAATTTCAATCAGATTTTTTATTTGGTTTTGAGTCGATTTGGAGTGAGGATGTACAAACCGGATTCCAAAAAAGTTGGGACGCTATACAAATTGTGAATAAAAACTGAATGCAATGATGTGGAGATGGCAAATGTCAATATT
>BRDA01008320.1:75108-88528 GCA_036984385.1 Crenuchus spilurus | reverse complement strand
GGTGTATTGCGAGATTTTGGGGAACCTCCTTCCCTCAGTTAGAGCATTGAAGATGGGTCATGGCTGGGTCTTCCAACATGACAATGACCCCAAGCACACAGCCAGGATAACCAAGGAGTGGCTCCATAAGAAGCATATCAAGGTTCTGGAGTGGCCTAGCCAGTCTCCACAACTAAACCCTATAGAAAATATTTGGAGGGAGCTCAAACTCCGTGTTTCTCAGCGACAGCTCAGAAACCTGGCTGATTTGGAGAAGATTTGTGTTGAGGAATGGGCCACAATCCCTTTCACTCCAATGCAATGGATGGGATAATGGATGGATGAATATTGAGTCGTATCCCCTGCATTACGACTTAATGCCAAGTTCTTGCCAAAGCACAGCCCTAATGATTACAATATTTTTATCATTTATTAGTTATTTTCATGATTGTGAACATTGTATGTGAGCTAAAATATTCTGTAAACACTATCAATATTCCAAATGATTCCAAACTTTAGATCTGTTCCACTGTTCTTCAATACATTCCAATTTTTCCAAGTTTTTCCACCTCATCCGTTCTTTAATTTCCCTCTTCAGTCCATCCCTCCATCTCTGCTGTGTTCCTTTGTTTTTCTTTCATTCCTGTATTCATGTGTTAATAGATGTAAATCTCAGGTAACATGTTGCACAACATTGTGTATTTAATCCTTCGTGTGTGTTTACAGGAATGGCAGAACTCCATCCAGAAGAATGCTGGTCTGGCTTTCATTGAGCTGGTAAACGAGGGCAGGTAAGACTTTAATCCACACCTATCCTCACCTGTCAATAAGAGCAAGTAACTAATTCTCACCTGATTAAGGAAGTCAGGTAATGATGTAATGATCCCTGACCTCTGATCCTGACCTCAGTGTTGGCCGCCTCTTCATTTCCTGCTCTCTGCTTTGGGCCTAGTAGCTTCCCACCTGGATTGAAAGGGAATCATATTCTATGTTCAGCTAAAGCTTGCAACTTGTAATTTCCAACCTCCCACCAAAAACCAAAGAAAATGCCACTACAGCTGGGAATTCCTCCTTAAGAACTCAACTTCAAGCTTAGAATATAACATCAAACCAACATGGATGCCCACACCATGAACAGTAATAAAGAACTGCTGCTTTACTTTCAACATACAGACACAGTAGACGGTTAAATCTTTAACATTAATACACAGTCCTACCAGAATATTATGACTGTGTACCTAATAGTGGAAGTCTTCATTATCAAGGCTAACTGGTCCACTGTGGTGTGTTGATTGGCTCTCTACCACCCATTCCTCTCTGGTATCAATGGCCTGTGGGACACCACTGTTATGCCATTGGGAGACATGATGTACATCCATCCACAAGCCATGAAAACTGCCAGCGGTCTCTGTTCATCAGTAGATATTTGAGAGAGGAACTTAAATAAGGAGAGACACATTATTCAGTGCGAGTCAGAGCACAGCACTTTTCCCCCACCTATTCACGTGATCTGCCATTCATATGATAACAATATGGTAATTCTGGGCATGTCAGTGGTGGATTAGCGGCCCAAGAAAGTGTGAAAACACCCATTTGGTCTCAATAAAGAAAGAGCGCTCACCTCTCACCTGTCTCATGAATATTCAATCTAGGCACCACTGAATGAGTAAAACAGAGTGCCACCTCACATTCTTAAGCTTTAGAAATAAAACAACATGCAATTTCTAAAAACGGTAATGACCAGTGTGTGTGCCAACATCTCTGTTTATTCAGTTCAGAGCTCACAAGTCTGTGTTTTTTCACAATACATCAGCACATCTGAACATATTCAGGTTTTTGGAAAGTCTAAGTGTAAAGCAGATTTAATCAAAATATATATTTATGACACATACTGTTCTGACACTGCTGTTACTGAGTTTGTGCTGAACAAAAGGCTGTGTAACACTTTGGAGAAGAAAAGATATTTTACATTGGTGTAATTTGTGAAAATGTCAGGTCATGCCAGAGTACATCAGAGTGTCTGAAATACCCTCAGAGGCTTAAAATAAACATCATGAACACAAAAAACTGGCTGGAGTTTGGAATGTCTAAAATTCTGGGCTAAAAACGACTGCAAATTCTTTTTGTTCTCACTGTAATAGACATATACCGTCTGTCGTTGGGAATGTCGGGTAGGAAATGTGTGTTTGCTCTGCTGGACTCCTGCGTTACCCAGAATCCCCCTGGGATGAAAAGAAGTCGTCTCCAGTTTAGAACTCTTAGATCTCACTCTGCTCAGGAGAGGCCTCATGCATTAGTGTCAGCAGTGCTAATTCATGCTAATTAATGCGTTTGTGTGCTAACGAGAGCCAGCCAAATGCTAATGAATGTCACTCGCTCTCTCTGTGATCATCAGGCTCGTGATGAAAGTCCTGTTTATACTCTCATGTTCCCTGTTTCAAAGCACACAGTCGTTTTGCAGCAGCCATCTCTCTAATTTAGCCGTCTTTATACCGTTATATACAACAAAATTAGCAAAACTAGTTATTTGACTTGATTTTTCTAAATCTCCATTCTTTATTGTGCACAAAATGTATATTAAATATGTATAATTATCTACAATTTTATTATGAAATATGAAATATTTTTATATATAGAGTACCAGTCAAATGTTTGGACACACCTTCTCATTCAAATCTGACTTTCCTTATTTGCCATACTTGTCAACTTTAATACATAAAAATATATATTATGAACAAATGTGATGTTTCCACAATATTCTAATATTTGAATGAATGACTGAGCATTAAGTGGTATTATAGAAGGTATTTCTGCATTTTTGTCAGTAAGTGGACTGATGTAATATTTACATATACAGACATGAAGAACAGAGTTCATGCATCAGTTTGAGATCTTTTTTAGAAACATACAGTAATATTTTTATACTGTATGCTCTCTAATGGTGCGTCATCCAACACTGAGATGTTCCTCAGAGCTCCAGATGCCCATGTTCTGCTCTCGTGCGAATGGTTTGATTTGCGATGTAGGGGTTGGTAACATTATCCACGTCTCACAGAGAGAAAGGAAAAAAGCTGACAGAAGAGCAGAGCGCAGTGTGTGTGTGTGTGTGTGTGTGTGTGTGTGTGTGTGTGTGTGTGTAGTGAGAGGCACCTCTGTTGAGTGTAAGACCATAAAGCGTGTGTTCCTGCAGTGCGGCTGGTGTTATTGATGGTGTTTAAGGTGATTGGGGAGGGGGTTTAGGGTCAGTGGAGCGTCCAGGGCACCTCCGCTCCCCCGCTGCCCAGCGTCGACACTCCGAGCTCGGGTTACCTCCCTCTGCCCTCCCCCTGTTATTCTTCCACTTTGCATGAGCCGTAGCCTCCTGACCCGCTGAGACTGGCTCCGTAACCCTGCGGCCCTTATTGGTCCATGAGATGGTCTGCTTCTGCATCAGGCCACCTTTATTACTCACTATAATGTGACATTAAAGTCAATGTTGGGTGAAAAATCTCATGTGCCCAACATAAATGGTCATACGTTCTAAAATATTGCAGTGAAGTTGCAGCATTTAATAGGTTTACTGTTAGTTAGCAATTAGCGTAATGCTAACAATGTTTCAATCATGTTTGCCTTGCACTGTATTGAGCTGTAAGTTATCTCAAGTAGATTTGCTGCTGTGGTTTTTAGCATTGACATATTCTTATCAATAAAGAAAACGAAGCCAGCAAATAAAAGTAAATATCAATCACAAAATGATTTGCGGAGTCAGAAAAGCTACCAAATGTCAAGGATCAGCCAGAATGTGTTTAGACTCTGCACATTCTTAAAAAGATGGTTATATATATAGAGGAGCTTAAATACACAGACACATGTTTCTCAGCATGAGTCAGAGCACATGACATTTTTTTCGCCACTTGCCAATCATATGGTGAAGAAATTGTAATCTCGGGCGTGCCATTGGTGGAGTAGTGGCCCTGGAATGTGCAAAAACAAGGTGATCTCTTGAGTGCTTGCCTGAGCAAAGACTTCACACCTCACCTCACAACTATCTCAAAAATATTCACTGAATGAGTATTTGTTAAGCATTAGAAATAAAACTACATACAGTTTCTAAAAACTGTAATGAGTAGTGTGTAGCCAAAACCTCTGTTTATTCAGTTCAGAGCTCAAAAGACTTTAGTAGAAAAAATGAGTGTTTTTTCACAATATATCAGCACGTGAAAATTTGAAAAGCATATTTAATCAAAATATACATTTATGACACTTTTACTTAGGGCTGCGAATCTTTGGGAAACGAGCGAATCGATCCAGAATCGATTCTTGGGGTCACGAATCAATTTTTTCCCGATTCTTTCAAATACGAACGAAATGCGTTACTTTACCATTGCAATCTCTGCAAAACGCATGAATCACGTCAAGCCCTTTCTTACCCGGGCCGGGTTGACGGTAAAATCCAAAGTGTTTCCAAATGGTTGCTTTTAAAGACCGCGGCTTGGCTTGCATGCCTGCACATAGCCCACGCTGCTTCCTTGTTTTGCCTAGCACTACGGTGGCTGTGAAGGCACATCCACACCCGCAAAAAGAATCGATTTTTTGAAAACGAGAATCGATTCTGAATTGTTCAATGTTAGAAAAGCGATTCGAGCTCAAAGCGATTTTTTTCCTGCACCCCTACTTTTACTGTTTTGACGCTGTTGTTGCTGGGTTTGTGCTGAACAAAAGTCTGTGTACCACTTTGGAGAAAAAATAATTTAGATGGGTTTAAATTGTAAAAAAGTGGAGGCATGTCAGACTACATCAGAGTGTCTGAAATACCCTCAGACTCCAAGGGGTTAAAGGGTTATTTTATGGTGAAAGGCTTCTACACATTGATGAAGTTGGTTCTACACAGAAATGTTTTGAAAACGGTCCTATGTAGCAAACAAAAAAGGGTTCTGCTATTTTAACAGCAACAAGCTTATGATGATTATGGCATTATTAGAATTATGCCACAGTCTGCTGATTTTGGTGGTTTATGATTCGGTTAGTTTTAGGTTATATGTTATCCATAATGTACTGGTTCATTTTGCAGCATTAATAACAACAACAATAATATATTGACTGTAGTTGAATTGTTTAAATTAGTTGAATTAACTCAATCAATGTAATTATTTGCTAATATTCTATGACCACCAGTCATTTTGTGAATTGGTCATTTTAAAGAATTTCCTATTCAATTTAGAAAAGGACAAAACAAGACATTGTTCTTTATAGCACCATAATCGTTCTTTAAAAAGGGTTCTGTATAGTACCAAAAGGGGTCCACTATTGTTACAAGCCAAATAACCTTTTTCTTTGGTGCTCTATAGAGCCCTTTTTACCTAGAATGTATAGAACCATGTACAGCACACTCTTCATTTAATCTGAAGAATTCTTTAGTTATGCAAAGGGTTCTTTCACTGTTCATAGTGCCAACAATTTTCTTTATTCTTGTAGAACCATTTTTAAGAGAGTGTAGTTTTCACACCCAAACAGCCCGTTTATAGCATTACTAGCATTTTCACATCAATCTGACTCGTCTTTTCAGTATTTGATAAGAGTGCACATGTTAAAGCCCTGAAAGCTCAACAGCTTTTATGATTTCTGAATCATGTAGTGTTTTCTCTTGCACAGGTAATTTTTGTTTTGTTTGAATTCACTTCATTAATTGTACTATAAAATGACTGTTACATTGCTGTGTAAAAGTGCATGTGTGGAAGTGCCTTTCAGTTAAAATTTTCAATGCTGGTTGGCTTTATTGGCATCACTGTCTTAGTAACAATGTTGCAAAAGCATGAGAACATTAAATCTGAACAAGAAATTGTTGATAAATATTCATAACCATCGATTAATGTTAATAAAATATATTAAAACAACTTTGCATTCAGATGGTGAGGCTAATGCTATTGCTAACGTGTCGAAATGATCCTTCTGGGCCGTTAACCGTATTATACTGTTCATCACAATGGCACAAACAACTATAGATAGCTAAAAACAGTAGTAACAACGAGTATCTGGTTTCAATCTCCTCATGATAAATGCTGCAAGTACAAAGGGCAGATCAATACACAACAAGATACAAAAAATTTAATATAGAACAATGAATAAAGAAGCTAAGAGAGTTTAATAATGAGGTAGAGTGTAACAAGTACAGGGGGTTGAGGATGAGTGGATGCAGTGTTGGGATCCAAATGGAAGTCTTTATTAACTAAACTCAACCAACAAAACCTGGTGCTACCAAAAACAGAACAAAAATGAGGCTGTGGCTATACAAGGATATATAAACAGGATGTGGTCACAAACCTGACATGGAGACGAACATTCACTAATGTAATGACTTTAGTAACATTCAGTGCCTAACAAACGACTCAGAAACATGAGGGAGCTTAAAAAACAAATGTAATCAAAGGGGAAGGAACAAGCAGGGTTGTGTGATCAGACGAGACAGGGGCTGAACATTTAAACTGAGAAGATGACGTGACGAGGGCGGGGACATAGAGACACGACGTAGATGTAAACAAAAAACACATGGCAACAAAACATGTGGACAGAGACAGCACATGGGGAATGAAAGCACAAGCGTGAGGGCCGTGGTATGGGACGTGACAGAGTGATTATAGATGAAATCTTATCAGAGATCTTCTACCAGAATGAGTGTTTAAGGAACTCAGGACAGTGTGAGCAGCTGCTGTTCTATACATAGTAATCATAGTATGTACAGGAAACAACCATCATGTAATGGACTAAATCTATCAAAAATAGCAAAGGGAGGTGAAGATGGGTTATTAATGCTAGTATCCATGACCCACAGCTGTATGAAATCAATTAGAATGTCTTGACTGATCGACTATAATTGGTGTAAACTGTTCTTTAACATATTTAAGAACTGTTGTGTTATGTGTATGAATGTGTATTTGAGGGACCTTTCTAAGTGAGGTCCCAAGAGAGCAAAAGCAGCATAAAACAAGACAGAATGCACCTTTTTAATATTTTTGTCATTAATATAATAAGAAAAAATCACAATTGTCCCATTTTGTTCTTTAGCCAGAATGACTAAATTTTGGATTAAAGAAACCTGTCTGTGTGAAAAAGATTGACATTCATGATTGCAACGCAGGTAAACGGGTGTTTATTTCTGACAACTAAAAGATGTGGCTGTTGGAGTAGAAGCTGGTGCCCATCCAGCTGTTTCCATCAGTCATCTGCGGCTACAGTGAAGCCCTCAGTTATCTTTGTGGACACAGCACAGGATGTTACATATTTCACCCTGTGAATAGTGCAGAGATCCGTGCAAAATGTATCAGTACACTGTACCAGAAGGAGAGTTCATGATACGAATGTACAGGATAACAAACACGATTCCAAAGAAGCATTTCTGAAGCAGTTTGGAAACAACAGGGTTGTTGTTTAATGACCTTTCACAGTATGGAGTGTGCTTGGACACTGATGGTGGATGTTTTCAGTTTGTTGTAACATCAGTCTGTTTCACGCAGAATATCTTCATTAGTATTCAAGTTATTCATGATCATTTGGGTAAAGAAGCAAATGGGACACCATGTAATTGTAATACTGTGTTCAGTGTAAAGGAGGAAATCCGATCCCAGATCAGTGCTGGCCAATGTGTGTGTATATAAGGAGGAAAATTGCTAATTTCTATGTAGTAGCATGAGAAAGGTTGGGGTTATGGTTAGTATACGTATCCTTTTCCTCTTTCTATGTTTTCAGATGCATATCATTAGCACATCAATTAGTGGTCATTTCTCTGGGACTGGTTTTGAACCGCTGTGGCAGATGTAATTTTCCGCCTCTTTAACGTGGTTCAAGTGGTGACAGGATTTAGTTTACTTATCAGACTTTGAAGTGCTAACAGCCATGTTATTGGACTAAATCTGATTTTACAGAGTCAAATAAGCGTCCACTCTATAATAACATAAGAGATGTCAGCAGGATGTCAACATTTACTTCACAGGAAATGAAGAAATATGAGAGAGATGTCATTTACATGACTGTTCAAAAGCTTACCATCGATTGTCCTTTTAATATTTTTTACTTAGTACATAAATTGTATAGATTTACATATTAAACTAGACAACAAGCATTTGTTAATCTTTTTACAGTCATTTTTGTCCATTTTTTTAAAAGTGCATCTTTTTGTCTTTCTCTTTCCACTTCAGGCTGCTCAGTCATACTATGAAGGATCACTTGGTGCGTGTGGCAAATGAAGCAGAGTTCATCCTGAGTCGGCAGAGAGCTGAGGACATCCACAAACATGCCGAGTTTGAGGTACAGTCACACTTGCTGCACTTAAGACAACTCAACTTAAATTGCTTCTTAGAATGTTATGTAATCTGAAAGAACCAGTCTTTTTTAGGTCAACAGTGATTGATAAAGTTAGTAATTAATGATATGGAATAGTTGATACAATCCATTATTTGCTCCTGAATTAATTAGTTGCTGTCAGTGTTGATTTGTCATTGACAAAATCAGTTAGTCACTGATGACATTGATTATTTACCACTGACTGACAACTAGTCAGTCGATTAATTGTTGACGATATTATTGACAAAGTTGTTTAGCTGCCAAGAAAGTTTGTCACCAGAAATATTGATTCATTGTTGATAATGCTAAGTCAAGTTAGTCATCTATGTTTTTGATCACTGGTTGTTAGAACCGTTTGTAGGTTCTGGGGTTCGACTGAAATACTGAACTGTACACAGCAGTAGAATGCAGGACTCCTCTGTCCTCCTCGGCCTACAGCGCGCTGGGGGAGTTCAAATGATAACAGAGACAGAGTCTGTTCTCAAAATGGTTTCCCAGTTTATTGTTCAAAACAGCAGAGTATATATGCTTTAGAGAGAAAAAAGACATGCAGGTTTGAATCCGTGTAATGTTGTGATTGGTTGGAAGATAGAGAAAGGTCGTGATTGGTTTAAAATGATTTAAGTCCTGTTGTCAGGAGACCCCAAGGTTAGCTGTGTGGGCCTGTGGCCTGTGACTAGTTGACATTGACTAGTCATTGACAAAGGTGAACAACTGCTGATGATGCTGTTTAGTCATAGAGAATGAAAGAGGGATGTCACTGGTTGTATCGATTAATCGGTGACTAATGGAATGGCCGCTGACATCAGTGATTTGCTATTTAATGAAATTCAATTCAACAGTGTCAATTAATTGTTGTTGTTGAGTTTGTGATTAACAAAAGCCTGCGTAGCACTTTGGAAAAAATTTTTTTTTAGATGTGTGTAATTTGTAAAAAGTCAAGGCATGTCAGACTACATCAGAGTGTCTGAAATACCATCAGACTCCAGAGGGTTAATAGATATTTTATGTGTGTGTGAGAGAGTATGAGTGCGTTCGTGAACGCTGATGAGCTGCTGAGTTAACAGGGAGTAAATGTTTTCTTTTCAAACAAAAAGAGTGTGAAAACTGAGTGTTGGTGTTGAGGCGGAGCAGACATTTAGCACAAAGCTAACCTAAACAGAACTGATGTATTCTCTCTCTGTGTCTGTCTCTCTCTCTCTCTCTCTCTCTCTCTCTGTCTCTCTCTCTCCCCCCTCTCCCCCCCCCCTCTCCATCTCTCTCTCTCTCTCTCTCTCTCTCTCTCTCTCTACCCATTTCTGGATTTTAAAGCCCCCTGTCTTTCCCTGGTAGTTGAATGTTGTCTTTCAGAAAGCTCTTCAGGCAGAATTGTAGTATGAATTCATATGTAATGGAACAGTAAAGCAGAGTGAAATGTGTCTATAAGCAGTATTTATACAGTAATGTGTTTTAGTTTGTGGTTAATAAGGTATTGGAATAACATTATAATAAATATAGCACATCAAAAATGCTGGTAAAATGTGATGTGATATTGACTTTTTTATTGCTACTGCTTTACATCACTACAAATGGATAGGAAGAAAAAATCTGACCTATTGCTTTAAGAAATCTTCCTCCATCCTCACCCTCCAGAGGAAAGCTGGAAATGCTGTGCCTCGTCATTCCTGTTACCCCAGATTCTCAGGATTGTCTGTAATCTCCCCATGGCTGTACTCTCGGGACTCTCTCTGCTTTTCGTTCTCACTCTAATTGGCCCCTCTGGTCTTTTTCAGAGCGCCTCTAGCAGCGTCACTCAACAGCATACGGATCGTCTTCATGTCCTAATGGAGACAACATGGAGTCAAAATATTGCTGACTTTCAGTCTTACACTGTAAAAAATGTCCCGGTGCAGTATATCATCATAAATATGATACTGTGGACAAAAATAGCTAAATAATTCTAAAGCAATTCTTCAGATATGTATAGAAAATTTCCCAGATCTCTTTCTAATGGACAATTTCATTTTCCTGAAATGAACACAAATTCTGAAATACACAAGTGAAGCACAAAATGAAAAGATCACAGAAGTGCAGTACTGATATAGACTATAACTGGGATGTGAAAATAATTAAGATGCAGATCTTTCACTGAGTCTCCTTACTGCAGAGATGGTACTGATCTGCTACTGTCTGTACACTATATTCCTATTCGCTCATATTCTACTCTAACTTATTTCTGACTTTAGACTTACTTTTAAGTTTATGTGCAATTACAGTGGAATAGTTTTTGTCAATAATCTGTTCTAAAGTGCTTGATGATAACTGAAGCAACATTTCCCATAAGAAATAATGTAAATCTAATTAATCTGTTCCAGACACTCTTAAATATTAACAAACACATTTTATATAGAATAACTATAGTTTTACATACAGAACACAATGTGAAATAAATACAAAAGACTAATGAAATGGATAAATGACATTTAACATAATTCTTACAGGTTTACGCTCTGTTTTAGAGAGTGCCAGTGTGGTCCAACCACTGTTTTTGCTTTGTGCACCTGTTTTTGGCTGTTTTCAGGAGGTAGTGCTGTGTGCTGTTGCTTTATTGTGACATGCTTTAATTTGTTTTGAGCGTTATTATTTAGGTGCTTCTTGAGCTTTTTGATTTTTTTCTTTTTTTGCCAGAATGAATGATGAATGTGTGGGTGGATGCTTTGTTGTGAAATTAGCAGTGTCATGTAGGGACGCTGATGAAAACCAGGCAGATGGACAATAACTGGGACAAAATTTTCATGAAAAAAGTTGACAGTAACCAGGGCAAATGATAACCGAGGTTCCACTGTATATGTGTTGCTGCTGTAAGATTGCAATGTCTTTTGCAGTGTATCCATCCATTCATCCAATTTCATTATCTTTTATTGTAAAAGTGTTTCGAGTCTTGACTGCACTACATGGTGCTCAACAACAGATTACAAACAGACTGGAAAACATTGAGACACAACAAAACTTCTGTTTAGATCAATGTAATTACTTAAAATCATGAAAGAATTGATTATGAAAATTAATTAATTTAAATCATTAATTCATTTAAATAATGCATGTCTTATCACTATATAAATATGTATATACAAAAAACTATATAAATAATAAATAAATTAAATAAATAAATATTATATGCTAATGTGTAAAGTGGTTACTGAAATAATATTATTTTTAAAAAATAAAAAAATCCAGTAATTGTAAAATGCAGACATGCCCTGTCACTTTATTATTTATGTCCTTATTCCATCCATAGTCAGGTCAACAAAATCAAACTTGGCCAAACAGTCTTGGGAATTGGGGCTTTAAAAAAAAAGAACGGGTTGGAAAATGTCGCGGTTCAGTGTTCTGCAGAATAAATGAGCATTGTCAGTGGTCTGAGGGAACAGTGCTACTGCTTTACTTTTACTGTATTTTTAACAAGTTTCCCACAGCAGCACTGGCTGAGAAAGAGGCCCTTAGGTGTGGATTGCTGGCGGGTCATGTGCCTGTTTCACACATCTATAGGGACACTGTCAGGTCCAGTTATGAGCCTGCTCATACTCGCATCACTTTTATTACAGTGATGCTATATATAAGCTGAGACGACTACAGAGATGAGCTACAGCCTTAAAGGTGTAGTTCTACCCAAAGTAAGCTTTGCACCCTTTACCTCTAATATAGTTGATTCTTTCTTGTTTTTGGTGTATAAAGCTTGCTTCTGTAATTCTAAACTGGAGCCTTGTGGTCAAATGTTGCCCTTTTTCGGGGATATGTTCCTGTTTTGGGTGAACTGTCCCTGGTTAGAGAACTGACCCTTAAATGTGAATTAAAAACATCAGACAGTCTTAAGAATGATCTGGCAAATGGACAGATATCTAATGTTTGTGTTTGATTGAGCCATCAGTTTGGGGCTAAATTCTGCTCTCTACTAAAGCTAAAGTACATTAGCATTGTTAAAAAATAACAGCCAACCTGAAGCCTGAATTTTTGTCTGTAGTCCACTTTTATAGAAAACTGTATGATGTGTCTATTTGAGATTACTGAACAACTCAACACAGTTTTAGGCAAGTATGATTGTTTAGCTAATTAGCTAATTGCTCATAAATCTCATTATTGTCTAGCTACATTAGCCTAGCAGTGTAAAAATAAAAGATACACCAAAGAAGTCTTGTCTGATAAACTGCTAATTTTATTTTTAGGCAAACTTGATATCTGTAGTCATTTTGAATTATTTTTATTATTTTTTTTTGCCACTGGTTCTTTGTGTGCCCTATGCACTCGTCCATGTCCCCAGGCTGCTATGATCAAATTTGCTTCAAACGCTCCACCGTCCAATCTCCCACTTAGTTGCAGTTGCTCCTGAGTGACCCCTGAAGATCAGTGCGTCTCTGATAAGTGCCCAGCTGATATTGCTGTATTGATTTTGGTCTGTTCTGGATGGGTCGCTCCTATCGCAACCGCTGGTTTCATTTTGCACTGCCACAATAAAACTAACAGGCCAGTGAAACATGCCCCGGGAGGGGTCTTTCTCTAAGACCCTCAAAACAACCCCCAATCGGTTACCCTTCACATATCCCTCAAAAGCCATGCTGGGCAGTTTTAGAGGGTATTAGATTGAGCAGTGATAAAATAGGTTGGTTGTGTGGTCTTGATCACCACTGATAAGTTTTTCATGAATTTTTTTTCCTTTGCTATCCTGTGCTATTGTGCGAGTTGTTGTTTATGGATGTCCTGGTAGACTTGAAAGATCAATATTAGAGCTGATCTGGGCATATTTGAATGGATTTGTATGAGCATTGTGCTCTTTTTATGGCAACGTTGTGAAGCTGATGTGTATACAAAATGATCGACAATCTGTAGCAGTAAGATGTGTTTCAACTAAATATTATAAAACTATATAACTATAAAAATTAACTACCAAGCACCTTCATCCTCCAACCATCACCTCACCCCACCCAAGCATCATCATTCAAACAAACGTTTCCACAACACACTCGTTCTCCACCCAAGCACCATTGTCCTTTATCATTATCAATCAATCAATCAAAATTTATTTATATAGCGCTTTTTACAATGGGCGTTGTCACAAAGCAGCTTTACATATTTAATATCAAACAAACTG
>BRDA01008320.1:60440-75008 GCA_036984385.1 Crenuchus spilurus | reverse complement strand
CTTGGCCTAATCAAGCTGTTTCTGTAAATATCCATCACCAAAGCTTCTCTCAACTCATTCAAGCCTCATCCAAGTCTCACAGTCTCACACAATATAACTTAATATGCTTCCACAGCAGATCTTTCTGTGTTTTTAAAGTTTACCGATCATGCTAGTACATCTCCAAAAATTAGAATCTTGTGAAAAAAATCATTTGTGTTCATCATTTAATTTGAAAAGGTCATATATTGTATATTGCTGATGTCAACATTTCTGCTTCTGGATCCCAGGTTTCAGGACCAATTGAGGAGATGTTTCTCCCAGCACCAGAAGGATAGTCAGGAGACAGTGAAGTGTATAAGATTTTTCTTTATTGTGATGTGATGATGAAGTATCGGTTAGACCAGATTCCTGCAGCTCTCTGGTTTCTTCTTCACTGTCTGCCTGCTCAGAGGAGCAACCAGGTTTTTATAGAGAATCTAACCCCCTCCCACATGGATGGCCAACTCTTGAAGGGACAGTACTTTGAACTGCCATTTGTCTGACCATGTGGAAGTAGACAGTGGGTGATTTAATCAGTCTCAGGGATTTGATCAGAGTCATTGTCTAAAGAGCCCCAAAGTCCAAACACACTGCTGACCAGCAGAAATTCAAAATAATAAGCTGATATTAACCAAATTAAGCAGGAAAAAAATAACTGATTAATAAAAGATTAATAAAGAAAAAAATTACAACAATGTGTATTACAATATACATTACAGCTTCACATTCAGTGTTTATACTGAAGTCATCCAGACTGTGAAGGAACACATAAGGAATCATGCAGTAAACCAAAATGTTTTGGATTTTAGATTCTTCAAAATAGACACACAACTGATGTCTCAAACACATTAAGAGGCAAGAAATGCAAGTCATGAACTCTTGACAAGACACATCTATTAACTGAAAGTCATTCCAGGAGAATACCTCATAAAGCTGACAGAGAAAATGCCAAGAAAGCTGCATCTAAGCAAGAGGTGCCTACTGTGAAAAATGTAAAATATAAACATATTCTGGTTTGTTTAACACTGTTTTGTTTACTAAATAATTACAGATGTATTTCTTCATAGTTTGGATGATTTTAGTGTTAATTTACAATGCAGACAAAGAAACTTTTTTGATATGGTTTACTGTGTCCTGAACCACACTGACCAGTCCATTAGACTTAGACACACCAACTAATCTGAGACTAGACCTGTATTCTGTTTTACATTTTTGGGGTGTGTATTAATTTACAGAATTAACTGTGACATTTAGGTGACCATTGAGTTCTAGTGTTTGTTAGCAGCTCCAGTTTGAAGATAAAGAAGTAAACTAGATTTTACTCGACTAGACTACAGCGAAGATAAGTGAAAAATTGTGTATAATCAATTTATCTGGCATCTTTTTGTTTTTTGAGCACAGTATGACATCATAGTGGGTTAATAAAAGGTTGATACCCAGTACTAACTTACTAGATTGAATGGGGACAACATACTCAACACTGGCACTGAAAACAAGTGCTTCGACAATGATACTGCTGCTCACTCGCGCTCTCTCTCTCTCTCTCTCTCTCTCTCTGTCTCTCTGTCTCTGTCTCTCTCTCTGTCTCTCTCTCTGTCTCTCTTTTTCTCTTTTTCTCTTTCTCTCTCTCTCTCTTTCTCTCTGTCTCTCTCTTTCTCTCTCTCTTTCTCTCTCTCTCTCTCTCTCTTTCTCTCTCTCTCTCTCTAATTGGTTCCCCAGGTGATTCCCCTGCAGAGGTGCTGCTACATCTGTATGATGTGCAGTGAATCAGTGAATATAATCTCGCTCTCTCACTCTCGCTCTGCTGCTCTCGGACAAACTGCTTCAGGACAGACAAATGTAGTAAAGGCTCTTACTCAGTTACATCTGCACAGTTTTCTGCTGAACATTTGATGTTGTTGAATGTTCTTACAAGTATTAGATATTGTAATTAATAACAATTAAGTATTTTTATAATCAAGGTAGATCTTTACACTGCAAAAAAATAACGCCAATATTTCTATTTTTTAGAATGATCTAAGCTTATTCTAAGAGTTTTTGACTTAAAATCTGGTATGTTACTTGTTTTAGGTAATTTAATTAAGTTTAAATTTCAGACAAATGCTTTAAACAAACATGATCTGCCATTATATTGAGATGATTTTACTTTCTAAAATTACTTTTAAAAAGTAACACATCAGATTTTAAGTTAAATAGTAATATAATAAGCTGACATTCTCAAAATGAGAAGTATTACATATTTATACTATATTTAGGATGCTTTCACACTATAATTTAGAGCCTTTTACCAAGAATTCAAATCAATACAAAGTGGATGAAAGAAGGGCTCCGAGTGGCTCAGCAGGCTAAGATGCTGACACTAAGATCAGAGGATCACGAGATCAAATCCTGGTCATGCTGTTTGCCATCAACAGCTGGGGCACAAGAGAGCAAAAATTGGCAGTGCTCTCTCTGGGCGGGTAGATGGCGCTCTCGCTCCCAATCATTCACACATTGCAATGTCCGCTGGCTCAGGCATCTACTGATTGGTCCATTCAGAGCTGGGAATCCTTCGCTTTCCTCTGAGCGCATTGGCGTCCCAGTGACTGTGTGTCAATGGTAGTTCAAAAAGGGGCGGTGGCCACATCACACTCAACAGAGAAGACTTATCTTTACCCTCCTAGAGTCAGGGATAGTGCAAAAGTAATAGGGAGAGGCGTAATGGATGGGATGGGCTAATTGGCTACTACTGCTTTGGGAAGGGGATAAAAATGGGCAAAAAATGAATAAAAAAAGTGGATGAAGAAAAAAAAGATTAGGCATATAAAGAAACTTGTTCAGTTAAGTGAATTAAAATGAACAAACAATGAATACTGAAGGTCTTAAAAGATTCAAAGTGTAAAAGCTTTTCTATAAAACAAGATATAATTTTCATTGAATTGAGACAATATCTGTATTTGGACTTGGATATGTGCTAAAGTTTAGAATCTAAAATGAATGAATGAATGAATTAATATTATGCTTATATTGCACCTTTTTAATACCGAAGGACCCTTTACAATCAACTCAACAGAAATCCAATAAGTATAAGTAAAATTACAGCATGTCCTTATCACTGCCCTTAACTGTGATAGTTTAAATGCAGTTTATTTGGCCTGTGTTGTGTGCGGCTGGTTTAATCTGCTGTCTGCAACGTTATAAACATTTGTCCTGCGTTTTTTTCGCTCTCCAGCTTTAGGACACTTTCATTTTTCACTCTGCTGTGCATCTCCTTCATTTGACTATTTTTCACCACCAAAAGGACGTAGTTAATTCTCCATTCTGCTCGTGTGGCCTGACCTTGAAGTGGAGGAGGAGGAGAAGACGAAGAGACTGCCATCGCTACACTGTGACCAGTCCATTAAAATCACACAATGAGAGAGAGAGAGAAAGAAAGAGAGAGGGATGCAGCAAGAGAGATAGTTTCATGATAAGTTGTTTCGCCTACTTTAACCTTGATGGTCAGTGTGACTGTCAAGGGCAAATGGCAATGACATTATTTCTCTCTTTTTGTCTTCACTCTCTTTCTCTGTTCTGTGTATTTGTATCTTGCTGTCTTTGTTTCTTCTCTTCTCTTCTCTTCTCCCTTCTTCAATTCTCTTCTCTTTTCTGTTCTCTTCTTTTCTTTTCTCTTCTCTTCTCTCCTCTTCTTTCTCATACACTTGTTTTTTGTTCCTCTATCGTCTAGGGAACAGTATGTTGAAGGAAATCAATACAGCGTTTCTCCAGCTGACAGGAGCATCGTTTCAGAATTGAAGCGGCTGTCAGACGCTGTCATTCCCTGACTTTTGTTCGCCATTGTACTTTTAAGGCGTCATTTTTCTTCCCCCGTCACTCTACCCTCATTCGCTCCCTCTTTTCATTTTTTGTCTGAATTCCCTCGACTGAGATTGTGATGTTTTGCATCCGGCAGGAACGCACCGGGTCAAAAGATCAAGTGCAATGAGATTCGCTTCATTTTCTTTTTATTCATCTCCGCTTTTCTCTTTTGTATCCTCCACCACTGGATACTGAGCATCTAAAGACTGGACAGCTAGTTTTTCCTTTAGATTTAAAAATGTCAATTTCAGAGTCTGTGTAGACACTGTTGATGATCACGGTGAAACTGATTTTAAATAAATATCTTGGCTGTGGATATAAAAGTCTGCACACCTGTTAAAATGCAGATTTTTTAAAAAAGTGTCCAAAATGAATAATTTCAGGACTTTGTCCACCAATAATATCTTCTGTAATCTGCACAGTTCCATTGATGGATAAATGAAAATGTTGTTGCATAAGTATGGACACCTTTACACTAATACTTTGTTAAAGTGCCCTTTGAATTTGACAGCCTTCAGATTTTTTGGGTAGGCGTCTATCAGCATGGCACATCTTGACTTGGCAGTCTTTGCCCACTCTTTCCTGCAAAAGTGTTCCAAATCAATGTCATATTCTCAGGGCATCTCTTGAGTACAGCCTTCTTCAGGTCTACCCACAGATTTTCAATTGGATTCAGGTCTGGGCTCTGGCTGAATGTTTCTTCTTGACTTTGTTCTGGTGAAGCCACTCTTGTCAGTATGGAGCTTTACTTTGGGTCATTATTTTGCTGGAAGGTGAAATTCCTCTTCATCTTTAGTTTTGTAACAGAGGTCTAAAGGTTTTGTGCCAAATTTGGCTGATATTTGCATCTGTTCATAATTCTGTCCACCTGGACTAAAGCTCCAGTTACACCTGCAAAAAACAGCCAAAGCATAATGCTGCCTCCACCATGCTTCACTGTGGGTGTGGTGTTCTTTTGGTGATGCACAGTGTTAGCTTTGCACCAGACATACCTTTTTCATCAGACCATAACAGGTTTACTCAAAGATTTTGGCATGGATGTTATTTTGATAAGAAAAGGCTTCTGTTTTGCCTTCCTACCTCACGACCCAGACATATGAAGAATATAGGAGAACCAGTACCTGCCAGAAATTCCTGCCTCTCGTTTAATTTTGCTTTTGCAGAGTTTTCTTTGTCAATATTAACGGGACATCCAGTTCTTGGTAATATCACTGCTATGCCAAATTGTATCCACTTCCTGATGACTGTCTTCACTCTGTTCCATGGCATAGCCAATGCCTTTGGGAATTGTTTGTTAAGCTCTTTGTGGACCATGGCATTTACTGTACGTTGCAATGGAGTAAATATCAGGACATATGCAGAACAGGATTTTCCTCTTGGACAATAGATTAAAAAATAATTTAAGTTTCTGAAAGTGAACAGCACAGACAGTGACATCATTAAACACATTTTTTCATTTGATGGTAAATTGTTAGATACATTTTCTGGATTGCGACTCACATAATGGGTTTTAGATGAAAGCAGTGTGTGAGGTTCTGAAGGCCTTTTGCTGTGTGTGATGTGTTCTGAAGGTGGAATTGGGTCTCCACCCTGTCTGATCCTGTCACAGTAAACACAAGGCATGGGCAGATGAGGGTAATTACTCTGTCTTACACCATAATACTCTGGGCTTCCTCTGAGCTAGCATGGTGTTTAGCCGTCGTTAGCCTTGATCACACATAGTTAGCCTTACTGAAGGATACAGCCTTCAGCTTTCAGCTCTGAACATTAACCAAACTTGTGAGTTTATGTTCACCATTTTTAAGGCGTTGCAGGGGAGAAAAAAAAAACTTGTGACCTTTGACCCAAAAACTGATGAGAAAACGAGAGATATCTGACTAAGTAGAGAACTCCAGTTTAAAGAGCCACGTGGGTCGTATTCATCTCAAACTACCACAAATGTTATGTACATCATTGTTGTTGACTTTTTATTCTTGCAGTGTTTTGGGATGAAATATGTAAATATTAACTTTTGTTTTTGTTTCTGGACTAATATCTCAGATTCTAGTATATATTGTGATTAATGTGGCTGTTTTTGAACTAATATCTCCATTTCCTAGGTTATCTGAGTGTTTTAATGAAGTTCTTCATGGATTAATATCTCCATATATGGTGTGTTTATGGGCTAATATCTCTTTTTGTGGTGTATTTGTTCTTTTATTGAATTTGTGTATGAATTAATATCTCTCTGTAATGCAATGTAGTGTATGTGTCTATTGAGATTGTTTATCATCTTATTTTATTATTGTATAGGTAAATTTATTGACATTGTTTATGGGCTAATATACACTAATATTTTAGTGTGTCTGTGATTTATTAAGGTTGTTTATTAGATAATATCTCCTATTCCATATCAGTTTTCTAGTTTGACTGTGTGTTTAATGAAATTATTTATGGATTAATCTTTTATTCTAGTGTATACACTTTATTGTGGTTGTTTATGGGCTAATATGTCTTTCTAGTGTATATGTGGGTTTATTGAACATATTAATGGACTAATATCTCCTACTGTAGTGTGTAGGTGTGCTTATTGAGGTTGTTTATTAACTATTATCTTCTATTCTAGTTTATAGAGTGTTCATTGAGTTTGCTTATGGACTAATATCTCCTAATGTGAATGAATATTTATTTGACTTTATCACTTGTGATATAAGTGCATGATCTGTTTGTAATATATCCTATACTAGTGAATAATAGTGTTTATTGATGTTTATGGGCTAATATCTCATATCAATAATCTCCAGTTGTGTATAAGTGTTTATTTGGCTAATATCTCTTGATATAATTGCATGATCTTCCAGCATTTATGTAATGCTGGCACAGTATCATATCATATATTAGAGACTAGCATACTCTCGCAGCCATGGCATGTAGGCAGAGGTTGTATATTTAACTGGAATTATTTTTTTTATCAGGAAGTTGACGAAAATGCTTTTGCATGTCTCTGAATCCCATTAAATTGTTCAGGGATTTGGTGCCGTCATCACAAGCTGATAAAGTGCCCGTTTATGGCAATGTGTTTTAACTTGTGACAGCTAATTAATAATGCTTTAATCACAGGCTGGAAGAAATAAGGGGCAAATACAGAAGGTTGTTTTCTCTCTCCAGCCTTAACCATGATGTGATACAGAGAGAACCTTTTGGCAGGAAGTCAAAGTTTCAGCAGGGCTCCATGAGAGACCATGATACAAACACCATACCGCTAAGTCCATAAGTCCAGTAAGTTAAAATTGGAAATATTAACATAAGTCGTCTGGACATTTAATGTGTAATGTGGTTTGAAGGAAAAGGTCACATCACTGATGCTTTGCACAGAATCTCTAGATTTTAGGTCAGTTTTGGGGTGTCTTTAGTTGTTAACTGAGTTTATAGACAGGAATATGGTGTATATTTGTTGTGAGCATTACTGTTATAGCACTTATTTCACTAATGTTGAATATAATATCTTCTTGAAAAGATATATTCTAGTTGAAAATGATTGCAGGGATCTCTTAGTGATTAGTATTGTTTACTGAAGTGGTTTATGGACTAATCTCTTATTTTAGTAATTAATAGTGTTTACTGAAGTGGTTTTTGGACTAATGTCTCCTATTTTAGTGATTAGTATTGTTTACTGATGTGGTTTATGGACTATTGTCTCTTATTTTAGTCATTAATAGTGTTTACTGAAGTGGTTTATAGACTAATATCTCCTATTTTAGTGATTAGTATTATTTACTGAAGTGGTTTATGGACTAATATCTCCTATTTTTTAGTGATTACTATTGTTTACTGAAGTGGTTTATGGACTAATGTCTCTTATTTTAGTCATTAATAGTGTTTACTGAAGTGGTTTATAGACTAATGTCTCTTTTTTTAGACATTAATAGTGTTTACTGAAGTGGTTTTTGGACTATCTCCTATTTTAGTGATTACTATTGTTTAGTGAAGTGGTTTTTGGACTAATATCTCCTATTTTAATGATTAGTATTGTTTACTGAAGTGGTTTATGGACTAATATCTCCTATTTTAGTGATTAGTATTGTTTACTGAAGTGGTTTATGGACTAATGTCTCCTATTTTAGTGATTAGTATTGTTTACTAAAGTGGTTTTTGGACTATTATTTCCTATTTCAGTGATTAGTATTGTTTACTGAAGTGGTTTATGGACTAATGTCTCTTATTTTAGTCGTTAATAGTGTTTACTGAAGTGGTTTATGGACTAATGTCACCTATTTTAGTCCTTAATAGTGTTTACTGCAGTGATTTATGGACTAATATCTAATATTTTAGTGATTAGTAGTTTTACTGAAGTGGTTTGTGGACTAATGTCTCCTGTTTTAGTCATTAATATTGTTTACTGAAGTGGTTTTTGGACAAATATCTCTTATTTTAGTGATTAGTATTGTTTACTGCAGTGGCTTATGGACTAATGTCTCCTATTAAATAATGTTATTTAGGTTGTTTATGGAGTAATAGCTGTTTTTATAGTGTGCAGTGCAAAACATGCCAAATGAAAAGATAATAGACTTATTGATTCCCTTTCTTTGTGTCATACCAGTTAGACCAGAGATGCTCTGGCAATAGCAGTAAACACATTTGAAGCTCTGCATTTGAACCTGTGCATCTTTGGTGTCATTTTTTTCCCTCTTTTTCCTTTATTTCATTCCCTCTAGCTGGCGTTTCCCATCTCGAACATTCAATCTTTTTACCCGGACTTGACCTTCTGTGTGGACCGGAGACAAATTACACTCTCTCTCTCTCGCTCTCTTTCACTCGCACTTTCATCTATATTCTCGCAGCCACGGCAGACAGTCAGATAGGTTAACGTTTATGCATTCAGACCAAATCCTTTTGGTGATTTTGGCTTTGCTTTAAGGTCAGCACACAGTTAAGCGCCACAGAATGAGACGTAGATTGATAATTAGGAAAAGGCTAGCTTCGGCTAATGTGATTCATCTCTATGGATTTTCTGTCATAAGTGAAGAGTGGAGGGCTAAATTGGAGAGGAGGGCCCATTAGAAGGCATTTTGCTGTGTTTACTGCAGGGTTTTCTGTGGCTTTTTCTAAAGCGGCAGGTTTATGCTGCTCTATCTGTTGTCCAGGTCGAGCCTAATTGAATTTGGACCCATAACACACAGTAGATGGAGCTGAGGGAATTACATTAAGAAAGCTGCACTTCGCTGCTGTAGCCTTTTGGCCTGATTGCTGTTTTGCGAGATGTTGCATCACAGACAGTAAGAAGAAAAGAGGGAGAATAAAATGAGAAGTCGCTAAGCTTTGTATGCTTTGTTTAGGCTTTTGTTTGACTTGAATTGAGAAGCACTGTGTTTTGTATTGTGTTTAGACTTTTATGCTTGTTGTTTTATTACACTTTTTAAATTCCAAGACAGTTTTTAGCCCTATGACGTACATCCTTATGTGCACGGTTTGTTCCGGTTAATTCTACACTGAAGTCCTTAGTGCTATTTACATGGGCACATCAGAATATTATGACCGTTAACTCTGCTAGTCCATGACACTTTTCTGTTCTTGTGTCCATTATATTTTTAATTTATTTATAGGTTTTTGCCCATTTTTATCCCCTTCCCAATGTAGTGGTAACCAATTAACCCATCCCCTCAGTTAGGCCTCTCCCCATCACTTTGCAATTTTCCTGACTCTAGGAGGGTGCAGCCAAGCACAAGCCTCCTCCGTTGCGTGTGATGCAGCCACCGCTTCTTTTCGAACCACCACTGATACACCATCACTGGAGAGCCTAACGTGCTCGGAGGAAGGCACACAGGGTCCCCAGCTCTGATTGGACCAATCAGTAGACGCCTGAGCCAGGGGACATTGCAACGTGAAAGTGATGGGGAGAGTGAGCGCCCTCTACCCGCCCAAAGAGAGCACTGCCAATTTTTGCTCTCTTGGGCCCCGGCTGTTGATGGCAAACAGCATGACCAGGATTGGAACTCGCGATCCTCGGGTCATAGCGTCCTTGCCCGCTGAGCCACTCGGGGCCCTCTTGTGTTCATTATAGAGGTTAACTGGTCCACTGTGGCACTACCACTTGTTGGAGTCATTGTTTTCTGGCATTAATTGTCTGTCGCACACCACTGTTATGCTGTTGGGGGGAGTATGAGAGTCAATTCTCAAGATACCGTCAGTACAGTAGCTCTAGAACATTGCGTGAAGGTAGCAATTTCTGAGATGCTACCACCTTTCACTTGGTACCCTAATATCATGCGCTTTTGGACATCAGTTAAATCCAGTCATTTGCCCACGATTATGGTTGTGCACTCTGCTACAACTGACTAGTGTGCTCACTTATTTATACATGCAGCAAACGTATAGAACTTACACATCAGTTGACTTACTATGAACTATAAAAGCTAAACTTGACTCTGACTGCACTGAGTGCTACAGACAGTAGGTGTCGATTTCCCTTCATATTCAGAGTTATATGGACACAGTGTGATATAGTTGCAATTTCTGTTATAATCTAATCATATATCATATGTGGTTTGACCAAGTCGAGAGAAGTTTTACTGTTCTTTTAGTTATAATAGTCTTTTTTACAGAAACTGTTCAGGTGACTATTGAGCTTTAGCTAGCGACACAGACTTTTCAGCTGTTCTAAAGTAAAGATGCTACATTTAGACTCTGAACCTGTCTTGGCTGATTGAACTACATCTGTGCTAAGTTGAGAATCCTGTACATTTGATTTATTATCTTGGATTTTTTTGTTTTTTTCTTCTAACACTAGAAGTGTTCTGTTTGTGTTGTGTTCTTTATTGTTGAAAGATAACAGGACGCAAAGTTTCTTTTATCAGACAGATTTTTGCGGGGTGAGGTGCTTTGTTACACATCACGTCTGGGTTCAAAGGCCTTCTGATAACAAATTCTGACAAAGAAGAATGTGCCCCCGTGCATTATGGGTATTTTCTACATTTTTTAGCGTAGCCCAAAGGCATTAGCAAATATGTGTCCAGTGTTATTAATCACTGTGACAACAGCTTGGAAATGACCCAGAGTTCCATTTGTTTCCTGTGTGTATAGAGTTACACACACACACACACACACACACACATGCACACACATCTTTGACTTTTCTTTCTGTATGGGATGCTGCTTTTCAAGCATGTATGATGAACACATGCTTTCTAATGCCTTCTGATTCAATCAACAGATCTGACAAGACTAACAATTAAATTATTACTACTAACAACTAAAATATCTGCAGCTGAAATGTTAAATGTTTTTAAGTTCCTGATCAGCCCAGATGGCTAATAAGTGAGGTCTTATCACTGTATCATGCAGTCCTTTAGTCACATGTGACTACTTACTTCCAATTTACGGGCAAAATTTTTATCACTACTTAAAATTGAGATTTGTGCTATTATGTGAGGTGTTGGCACTGGTGCACTGCGGTAAAGATCAGTACCCCAGTGCCAATATCTCATGTCATAGCATGGACCTCGAGTATATTATTGTGATTATACCACAGTTTTGTTATCACCAATTATTGTTAGATTAAAAAAAAAAAAAAGATTTATCAACATTACGAGAGGTAAAGTGGTTTCTCCTTCAGACACTTGCTTTGCTGTATTGGTTTAGTTTCTCTGCTTTTGCAGAGCAGTCACATCCTTGTTTGTAAGCACTGGTGTCTTCATGTGTGCGGCGGAGTAATACTTAAAGAGCTTTGGCCAGAGTGTCATTATCATGCAGTCTAGCAGCACTAGAATGTCACGGGGACAAAGCTAACTGGTATAATAAGTTATATACCATTCTTTTACATGCTCCTTGTTCCAGCTTGGGATTTAGTTTGCTTACCTTAGTGTATAACCGTCATTAGTACTGTTTACACTGTGAGTAGTGATAAAAAAACACTGTTCTTTCATAAAACTTGAATTAGAAAGAGCATATGCTAAGCAGGTCTGGGACTGGTTAGTACTTGGATGGGAGACCTCTAAGGAAAGCTTATTGATCCGCTAGGCGTGGTGTTGGTGATCAACAAAACGTGTTATTCCTGTTTTCTTTGTGGCTCCCAATGACCCCGTGCAGTGATGGGGACAATTTACTGTCTTTCAAATGAGACATGAAAGAGGTCCTGATTCTCAGAGGTCATAAAGAGATCCCTGGTAATTTCCTTTGACAGAGTAAGAGTGTGTTGGCTGAATTTTCCATTCGTAATCATCCCAAACAGGCCTAGTTTCTCCTCAGCCAATGGCTGATTTGTGGTGAGAGTTCTGGTGTGGACTGGCTCCTATTGCAACATCCAGGTGGATGCTGAACATTGGTGGTTTTTGAGGTCACTCTCTAATGTCTATCCCTTGTCCCTAAAGTGATTTCAGGGTCTAGAGAAGTGGTATAGAAATGTAACAGTTAGTTTCTTTTCTGACACCAATAGAACATTAGTTTTTTTTTTTTTTTTTTTTTAGCCCATGGTCACGTTGAAAGGTTTACAATAAAAGAAGGTCTGCTATGATGAATAAAAGCATGACCAGGATGATCTATTCAAAGATGAGTCATCTTCTGTTTCTGTGTGAGTTTGTTAATGTTTATGTTGTTTGTTTGTTTGTTTGTTTTTGTTTGTTTGCAGTCTAATTGTGCTCAGTATTCCGCTGATAAACGCGATGAAGAGAAGATGTGTGATCACCTGATCAGAGCAGCCAAGTACAGAGATCATGTGACTGCCACTCAACTGATCCAGAAAATCATCAACATCTTGACTGACAAACACGGAGCATGGGGAAGCTCCATGTACAGGTAACACACAATCACACCTGTCTGAGCTCACCTGTACATATGCCACCTGTCTGAACACATCTGTCTGAACATTCTTGTATGGAACATATTTGTACAGAACACACATCTGAACACACCTGTACAGAACTCACCTGTACAGAAGCCACCCATCTGAACACATGTATATAGAACACACCTGTACAGAACACACCTGTCTGAGCAGATGTGTACAGAACACATCTTTATAAAACAGACATATCTGAGCACACTTCTCAGTTCATTCTGCACAGGTGAACAAATCTGTACAGAGCACACCTGTCTGAACACACCTGTACATAAGACCCTTGTCTGAGCATGTTGTATGGAACACACCTGTCAGAGCAGATTTGTATAGAACAGACATGTCTGACCGCACCTCTCTCAGTACGCCTGTGTATAGCACATTTTCTGAGCATTGTGTTACTATGTGGCAGGATTTCTGTAAAGAACGTAACTCATACCACTATTAGACTGCACTGCTGCACTCCAGACCAACCCATCATATCCATTATCCCTGTTTTTACTGTCTTATAAAATAACCCACAATTTACTACCAGCTCTGTGTGTGTGAGAGAAACTCACAGAGCTGCAGTTTTACTCCCATTCTCCTAATGATTCATTCATTCATTCATTCATTCATTTACTCATTTACTCATTTCTTTCATTTCAAAATTGATGATACAAAATTAACAATGCGTAGTCTTTTATTAATTTATTCATTCATTCATTCACTCACTCACTCATTACTTTTGATGAAGTGTGATTAAAAATGTTAAATTCTGATAAATCAAAGGAAACTGATGATGAGTTAGTCAGTCTCTCTCTCTGTCTCTCTCTCTCTCTCTCTCTCTCTCTCTCTGTCTCTGTCTCTCTCTCTCTCTCTCTCTCTCTCTCTCTCTTTCTCTGTCTCTCCCTCTCTTTCTCTGTCTCTCTCTCTCTGTCTCTCTCACAGACACACACACACACTCTCACTCACACACACACACACACACACACACACCCCTCATAATTACCCACAGTGCAGTGGAGAAGAAGATTACACCATAATCCCTATTCCCACAGGAATAAACACACGCTGTTATTAAGCAGCTGTGTGGCCCAGAGAACATTTACTATTTCACATGTGAACATGAATGGATTAATTCATTCATTAAAGAAGTACAAAAAGAAGTGATGAGTGACAGTACAAGAAGGGAGTCAAAGAAAGAAAAACTCATTTAAAAATACAGTGGGGCCAAAGAGTATTTGGTCAGCCACTGATTGTGAACATTCTCTTACTTAGAAAGACGAGAGAGGTCTGTAATTTTCATCATAGTTACACTTGAGAGAGACAAATGAGAAAAAAAATCCAAATTTTTAAAGAATTTATCATTTATGGTGGAAAAATAAGTATTTGGTCAATAAACAACCAGCGAGAATTCTGGCTTTTACAGTCCTGTTAGTTCTTCTTTAAGAAGCTTGTTTTGAACAGAGACAGACAAACACAGACACAGACAGACAGACAGAGACAGACACAGACAGACAGACAGAGACAGAGACAGACACAGACAGACAGAGACAGACACAGACAGACAGAGACAGACACAGGCAGACAGAGACAGACACAGGCAGACAGAGACAGACACAGGCAGACAGACACACAGAGAGAGACACAGACAGACAGAGACAGACAGACAGACACACAGACAGACAAAGACACAGACAGACAGACACACAGACAGACAAAGACACAGACAGACAGACAGACAAAGAGACAGACAGAGACAGACAGACAGACATATAGACAGACAGAGACACAGACAGACAGACAGACAGACAGACATATGACAGACAGAGACAGAGAGAGACAGACAGACAGAGAGACAGAGACAGAGAGAGACAGCCAGACAGACAGACAGACACAGACAGACAGACAGACACAGA
>BRDA01008320.1:26183-53887 GCA_036984385.1 Crenuchus spilurus | reverse complement strand
ACCGGTGAAATCTTGAGAGGTCGCGAAACAAAGGTAGGTAAAGACCCACGAAAAACTTCATACAAACCCCAGTAACAGGACGACCTTCTGGGTACTGGATCCTGTGGATGGAAACAAAGCGCTGGAGAGTTCTAAAGTGGCCAGCAATGAGTCTGGATCTAAATCCCATTGAACACCTGTGGAGAGATCTTAAAATTGCCGTTGGGAGAAGGCACCCTTCAAATATGAGAGACTTGGAGCAGTTTGCAAAAGAGGAGTGGTCCAAAATTTCAGTTGAGAGGTGTAAGAATGTTGTTGATGGTTATAGGAAGTGATTGATTTCAGTTATTTTTTCCAAAGGGTGTGCAACCAAATATTAAGTTGAGGGTGCCAATAATTTCGTCCGGCCCATTTTTGGAGTTTTGTGTGAAATTATGTCAAATTTGCCTTTTTTCCTCTGTTTTTTGTGTTGTTCCAATACACACAAAGGAAATAAACATGTGTGTAACAAAACATGTGTAATTGCAATAATTTTCTGGAAAAATTCAGGGGTGCCAAGACTTTCACCCATGACTGTATGTCTGCATATCGGTCTACCAGTCTATCTATCTAAATAGCAGCCATCATCATGTGTAGTGGGGTAAAGTATAAGTTCATTGTCCAAAACCCTTTTCAATAAACAGCTGTTTCAGCATAATAGCTTAATATATTCTTTTTTAATAATTTTAGGAATCATTTATTCATTTAAAGATGTTACTAATAAAATGATTGTTGTTTGTGATCATTTTCATAAAATGTTTGTTTTATTTATTTTATTTCTTGTCAAATACTATTCAGTAGAGTCTACTGGTGGAAATTTTTTTTAATGCTCACTGATGTTTACATTTTGTCAATGAATTGTCATTAAAAAGAATACAGAACATCAGATTTAGTTTATTTGACTAAAATATGTAGCAGATCAGCTTTTATTTGAGTTTAGGATTAACATTAACTCTAATTAAGCCATGAAATCTTTTTCACTCATGGAAAAAAAGATAAAATTGATTTAGCTACAACCTTTCCCCCTGGGTAGTTGCATTGTTGTTTAAACTGTCTTGAGTGAAATATTCAGTTTCATTTCTGTCTCATTTCTTTTTTTTCTGTCACCTTGAACAATGCAGTGTGGCCTCTTAAGCTCACTAACTGCCAGAGTCAGGCTGTGTGGTGTCGTTTAAGTCCAACGTCATCCTAAATAAGGGCTCAATTGATTCCCGGCCTGTTTTTCTTTCTTCCAGGAGTTTGTCAAAACATGTTGAATTATAGTGAATTATGCAGAGCTCAGCTCGGCTCGAGAGAGACGAATTAGAGGAGATGACTCCGCTTGCATTGTGAAATTGTAGTTTTTAAACATGCCTCTGTATGTGATGTGCTTTGTAATGCTCGTAGATCAGGCTAATCCTGTGTTTCTGTTAAAAAGAGAAAGCTCGGCCTTGCTGACAGACACCAGGCTTTGCAATCAGTGCCATTCCGGACGTGGGCTTTACCACTTTAACCTATTGCACCCCTCGGAAACGGGGCCATTTCTGGGGGAAAATGTCTCCAATATGTCACGGGCCAGTCCCCCTTTAGCATGACATCGGTCCTTAAGACAAACGACCGGTGTGACAGAAGTCAATAAGAATGTGATCTAAAAGCAATAAGAGCTTGGAATCCCAGCATCCTCGGAGACACGATAGTCGTAATGTGCAGCTGGAAGCCCTAAGGGGAGCCAGCCATCTCTCTCTCGCTCTCTCTCTCTCTCTGTCCTTTTTCACGTCTCCCCACTCCTTCTTTCTTGCTAACTTTGGAACAGGTTAAGTTTAAGCGTTCCTCAAGGAACACCATTAGGTCTCCTTTGGATTTGAACTCAAAACTGGCAGACTCTGAAATTCCCCTTCATTATTCCCGAATGTTTCCCCAGTGAGTTAATCTGCTAAAGGACACACTCAATCTGTCCATCAGCTGCATGTGCTCCCACATTAATGCCTCTGAAATGGCCGTCTTTAAAAATGCTTTATAATGGCTCTATTGGCAATATGTGAATGTGCTCAAACAGTCTGAGCTCAACATTTATTGGAAGTCACGCAAAAATGTGAAAATCAGCTAAAATTTAAGCTTAAACTTTTGTAACGTCCCATATGCCCTTTTTGGTGAGGGTACATATATTAGTGGTCTTTCAGACCATCCTAAAGATTAATAAATGGTAAATATAAAACAATGAATAACTAATAAATGTAGCGTATGAGCATTAATGTCTTCTGGTAGATGTTCTCTCATTTGTTTGATTGTAAACATTGTTAATCCTGCATTCAGTAATCATCCAATGTATTACTTAAACTGTTTAATAATTATTGTTTAATTATGTAATTTGCAACTCTTTTAATGTGCCCTTTTTGGAAATTAGCAATAATAGTTATTATATGTTTCAAAGATACATTGAAATAAAGTAATGGTTAGGATGTTATAGTATGTTATAGTATCAGAAATAATAAGGATGCAGGATCACCTACTTATGTCCTATTAATACTCATAATCTACATTACTATCATTCATTATTGCTTGACTGCAATGTTAGTAATGTGTAACATGGCTTTAATTACCATTAGTAGATGTATTTTTATTGTAAAATGGGGAGTTGTATGAGGTTGTGTTCTGAACAGTCTATCTTTGGCCGTAAGCATTTGTAAGCGCTCATGAATGATGAGTTTTGTCTTATAAGCACATGTAGAGTTTGATAATAATAACACTGCTATCAGTCTCCGCCATCTGCAGCATGGAAAGCATCTTCCGAAGCTTTGATGAAAAGGCTTTTAACCTCCTCGCTCTTGAAGAGAAGAGAAAAATACTTCCAGTGAAAAGCCTTTAGAGGCTTATGGATGCCTTTGACATTGAAGTTTGTGTCTGTGCCGCTCAAAAGTAAGCTCGTGTCTTTTCGGGGCTGACCCTAAATTTGTTGCGGAAGTGGAGTGAAAGACGTGGCCAGGATATTCATGTTTTCAAACAGAGCGCAAAGGTCATATCTGGCTCTGATTGCTTTTATGGCATGAGGAAGAAACATGCAAAGACTTCAGGGATGGTGTATTAGCATTTTGGTGCTCCTCAGTTGTAGATTTATAAACGCCATTGAATTATTTTTAAGGCTTTTCCATCTCAGTGTGCATGTCTTATGGTTATACATATACATACAATTTATAGTATATGTAGGATGTTTTGTTTTATTAGTCCAAAGATATTTTTCAGGCTGCTCATCACTGAAGGGACTTAGTGTAGGTCCCAGATTTGTGCCACAAGTCAAGACTGAGTGCTCAGTTCTATTTGTTGGGAACTTAATCAAACGTCAGTGGAGAAATTACTTCCAAAAAAGTCCATATTTTAACGTTTATAAAAAGATGCGTCACGTTGTTTATTTGAAGATAAATCTGTAATCAGTAGCTCAAAATAGGCAGAAATAAACGTCTTTAAAAGAAGTTTAAGCATTCTTAAGTCTACTGCCTTTTACACATATCTTGGAAAATGAGGGCATAATGAATGTAAGCATCAGCTGCTGGAAGTTAACTGACACTTTGGTCTATTATTCTACATTCAAATCTAATGCTCAGTCCAAGACCAGGTTTAATCCTTGTCCAGGAAATTGACAGGTAGTGCAAAACACAGCTTTAAGTCAAAGGCTTATTTCAAACCAGTTAGAATTAAACACAATGTAATAAGTGTTCCTATTTGCTTTGAATCATATGAGTATTTTCCAGCCTCTGGCAAAATGATTACATACAAATGACATATAATATATGTGCAGTATGAATAATGTAAATAAAGAATTCTTCGCCGTATATCTTAAAACATACCTCATGTAAGACGCACACAATTGTGATCATTCATGGGCAGCCAGGAAAAGCTGGTGCGATTTACGCCCTGCAGGCCGTGGCCCGGGCTCTTTTCTCGCTCACAGGGGTGAGTGTATGTATTTATGGCTGGAGAGGGCCATCTTTTCTGGGGATTGATTCGACAGCGTTGGTATTACAGCACGAGCAAATACCTGAAGACTAATGTCTCTGTTCCTGTGATCAATAAGCACCTCCTGACTTCACTCCTGGCTACGCTCTTGTTAAAAACAAATTTGTTAATTCTGACAATTTAATTGCCCCAGCCTCGCTCTGGCCTCCAGTCGCATATAGATGAGCATTTGAGCCCTTTCGGAAAAGGGAAACGGGAGTTAGAAAGCGTAAAACGCAACTGGATGTATTTGCATTCGTATTTGCTGAATGAGGGCAATGAATGACCTGTTTAAGGGGAACTGATGTCTAATTCATTCATCCATTTCTGACAAGTGGGAATTTTTCTTTGACAAAATGCTGTTTGGTGGTACTTTTTCTTTTGTGTTTGAATATATATTTTTTCTTTTTAGTAGGGGATGTAAAAAACCCAGAAAAAATTTACTTGGCTCAGCATGGGTACTGTGTCAAAATATTTCATTAAAAGTAAATGGGTTGTACTGGTAGTCATTTTGCACTGGTTTAAATGTGGTGGGAGGTTATATTATAACAAATAAAAATAGTAGTGGACCAACACCTTTCCTGTCACTGTGGAGGAACCCTGAAGTGCAGGTAGAAGCATAATTGTAGCAGATTGTGTTGTAATGAATTTATTTCATGTTGTATTGATGCTTCTCGTTCTTTCCTGACTCTAGAGGTTTACAGTCATTTTACTGTTTAAAAACATAAAATACAAATTTCTCCTCAAAAAGTGAACATTGAAGGTTTTAGAAGTTAAAGACCATGTTGTGTTTTTAATAGTACATTTAGACTGTTCATATCATGCTGAATGAACCTGGTCATTCCTGTGCTGTACTTGTAGAAACTCAAGTGATTGGTGAGAAGAAACTAACATAGATAGTAAACATTTTCTGTAAGTGATATCTATGTACAGATCTTTTAACATCACACATTTTAGCCACATGGTTTCGTATTTAAGTTTTGAAATTTGCTTAAGAACCATATCTTATGCATACTGTGTTGGTATCGTTGCCTTTACTTAAAAGAACCTGTCAATATTACATGTATCATGATATATGTTGCGATATATTGTGATACTGTAAGCAAAGCAATATATTGTTACTAAAAGTAATTTTCGGAAAACTGTAATTGCTTAACTAATCTATAAAAGAGGCATAACTACCCAGATGGATTTTACAGAAAACATGAAAAATACATATGGTATACATTTTGAAATACTTATGCCATTACAGTAGTTTTAGGCAACATGGATGGGGGTTTCAACATATATTACATATAAACTATGCATAAAAAAAAATCAATATTTTGAGAATCATTATCTCAAAACATAATATTATGATAGTCAAGTTTATTCATATTTTCTTACACTCTGTTAAAAATAAATTAAAAAATAGTCTGCATTGTAGATTAATTAATACTATAGGCATCTAAACAATGAAGAAATACATATGGAATTATTTATTAAACAAAAAAAATGTTAAACCAGAATATGTTTTATATTTTACATTTTTCTTGCTTAGATGACAGCTTTCTTGGCATTTTCTCAGTCAGCTTTATGAGGTAGTCACCTGGAATGGCTTTCAGTTAACAGCTGTGCCTTGTCAAGAGTTCATTACTTGCATTTATTGCCTCTTAATGCGTTTGAGACATCAGTTGTGTGTCTACTTTGAAGAATCTAAAATCTAAACATATTTTGGTTTGTTTAAAACTTTTAAGTTTACAACATGATTTCTTATGTTTCCTTCATAGTCTGGATCAGTATTAATGTACAATTCATGAAAAAATACATAAAATACATAAAATAAGTCCAAACTTTTGACTGGTACTGTATCTGAAATGTTGACTTTTAGTCTGTGTATGAGCTGAGCTTGATTGCAGAATGATCTCCGAATATGCAACCACATGACAGAGCAGTGATTCATCACTTAACATGCTTTTAGTCACATGGGACTACTGTTTTTTTTAACATGAGAAACAATAGAATAAATGTAGATTGTAATAAGCTACATCTAATCAGAGTAGTTAATCTATGTATGATTTATAGTATTTTATTTCTCTAAATCCATCATTTTTTATTGTACCATAACAAAGTGGTTTAAAGGCACATGTCGAGCAGTTATAAATATTATTGTGTCTGAACGCTGTTGGTTTGGTGTGCTTTTGTGCCTTGAAGTTGGATCTCGGTGTGAACGTGCAGGCATGTGGTACGTATTAGCGAGCTGGGAGCGATTTTAGCGTCGCTAACTACAAATCCTCCAGGGAGACTTAATTACAGGAAGAACACTCTAAATATCAATGCTCCGGCATACTTTCCATGACAAGCCGCGCTTTTTCAGAGCTTTTGGACCTATTTATAACGAGGGTCTGGCTTTTTCGCTCCAAATGCAAATGCACAAAGCCCCGAGGTGATGTGTGTGGAGAAAAAGAGGTTAAAGGTCAGCGGGTCCAGGCCCGACTGGCTTTAGAACTGATTTAGAGTGTCTGGTTTTTACATTTTTTATTTAGGTTTTTTTTTTTTATTTGTAGTTTTAAGGCCAGTTTTAATCATTAGAATTGTATTCCCGTTATTGTTGTTAAAAATCTTATTAAAAAACAATATTAGTCTAGTCATTCATTTCTATGCTCTGTTTGATTGCTGGTATGAAACCTGCATGTTATGTAGTCATGAGAGTGAGGAAAGAAATGGGTGTGAAGTGTCTGCTGCAGATGGAGAAGCTGCAGAACTTCAGAAGAACTTCAGCCTCAGGAACGCAGAGGAACGCTGCCTTCAGTAAATGTTTACAGATTACCGGCTTTCTTAAATAATCTGTGTGGAACCTCCAGTCAGCTACAGTTCACATCAAACACTCCGACTCTATTCAACTGCAGTTATTCTTCCCTCAAAGACATTTTGGGACCAGAATTTTGGCTTTATGATCAGGATTTCTGTCTGATGTGGAAAACGGTCTCATTCAGCATGTAAACAAGCAGCAAAATATTAAACTAAATGCAACAGAAAAGAAACTAGCTGATTCTGACTCATTGTTTTGACTGGATTTCAATAGTAAATTCTCTATTCTGCACTGAGAATTGCTTATGAATGGTTTTTTTGTATAGTCAGTTATCAGATGGGTCAACAAAAGCATTTCTTTTATTTATTTTTTAAGTAAATAAAACTAATTAATTTACGATATTAACAAATTCATTATTTTAAGTTAGTTTAAAATGTTTAATCTATTGTGTTGAGCGTGAATTCTTTTCAAAATTGATTTACACATTTAAACCAAATTTACAGTCAAATATATTAAAACCATTAAACATTTATTTTGTTCATCATATTTGTTATTAACTTTTTTATAATGTCCATTCATCTTATCCACTTCAGTTTTAAATGTTAAATGACACTAAACCCAGTGCTCAAGATGATATATATTTGTTTATGCATTTGTAATTACAAATGGTAGAATTGCTAGTTGTCATTGTATTTTATTTAGTTGTTGTTTCTCTGCCAGGTGGAGAGGGGGCACTGTTGGGAGTTCCTGCCGTTCGAGTTCAGTCTGCAGATGCTGCCTCACCACAGGAAGCAGACGATGACACTTTGTCCGCACTTGAAGACAAAGAACCCGAACCTGTCACAGGTAAGAGGGGCGGGACTAAATCAATTAACTACATAGCGTTTGCATAACTAAACCATATAGGAGTGTTGATTCTAATATTAATATTCCAGGTCTGAAGTTTAAATGAAATAAAGCAGCCACTTGGAATTCATTTATAAACATGATGATCAATAAATGAGAGGTGCAGCAATGATACAGGCAATTAAATTTTGGCCTAATCTTTATAGTACTAATTTTTGGGTTATTGATGTTTTCCTCTGATGTTACTGTTATTGACATCAACTAAACTAAAACTCTCTAGAAATATTATTGATAGACATACAGATATACAGATGTATATACACTGAATTAAATAAAAGCATATCTTAGGGTTTAGTAGTAATTGTGCCCAGCCACAGTTGTCTCTTAATGCGCATTAATTATGCTCACTGTCTGTTAAGCCTGGTTTGTAGGTACAGATGCACTGTGTGCAGCCTCAAACCTGATTTCTCCAAAACACACACACACACACACACACTTCAGTAGAATGAGAATGGGATATGAATGAATGAATGAATTATAAACACTCTCTTGCTCTAATCTGCAAATGTGCTGTGTGTGTGTGTGTGTGTGTGTGTAGGTCCTGTTAATTTAAGCACGAGTGCTCAGTTGTTGGCGCCAGGTGTGTGTGTGAAAGGCTCACTCTCCGTCACCAGCTCTGAGCTCTACTTCGAGGTGGACGAAGATGACCCCAGCTATACGAACACTGACCCAAAGGTAGACAAACTCAAAAGTTACACACACACACACAAACTCAAATGTAAAGTTACACACACACACACACAAACTCAAATGTAAAGTTACACACACACACAAACTCAAATGTAAAGTTACACACACACACACACACACACACACACACACACACACACACACACACAAACAACGCATAGAGCACATATCACTCTAAGGTTGTATATATTGCATTCTACATTATAACTGGAAGTGATCTATGCCTATCTCTCTCTCTCTCTCTTACTATATATATATGTGTGTGTGTGTGTGTGTGTGTACAGATATACACATAAATGCACTGATTCAAAGGAAGGGGACATTTGCACTATGCACTTACTACCTCCACCACTACCATATCAGTGTCACTGCTGTGCTGTGGTCCACCTCCTCCACCCAAACAAAATGTGTTTAGTGATGCTCCTGTGGGGGCCACAGATGACTGGAAAATATAAGGAAGCTTCCAGCTACTGAGACACTCGGTGCAGTGTTCATTACAGTAGCTTTGAAAAAGTTTAAAATTAAAATACATATTCAAGTTGCATGGAAAACACACACAGACACACATACACACACTAGTAGTTGTTAAACCACATTTACACAAAGGCAGATATACACTCTGCTGTGTGTGTGCGTGTGTGTGTATGTGTATTTGTGTGAACAATAAGTTACTGGTCTAAGTAATAAAATATATGTAGCTCCTACTGTGGGGAATCTGCTAAAACACAAAAATATTATTATTATTATTATTATTATCATTATTATTATTATTATTTTTTTTTACTCGGTAAGCGCGTGTGCTGCACTGAATAACTCGCGCTCCGCTGGTGGCGGGAAACTTGGCGGGTGGTCACGTGCGCGGCCCATCACATTGTACCTGAATAAAGCTAATGATGCTGAGTGAGTGAGGAGAAGCGGCTCTGCAGATATCAGAGATAGATACTCGTGTTTCTGCCTGACTGTGAGCTCCAGCGCTGTGCACGTGTGTGTGTGTGTGTGTGTGTGTGTGTGTACGCCCGCCCGCTTAGACTTTCAAGCTCAATGATTTTTACTCTTAAACCGGGTGTGACATCGCTTCAGTCCGCGGGTTTATACGTCGTGTTTATATGCCGAGTGCGCGACCGCGTGCAGAAATGAAGGTCATTTTAGTATTTCGTTATTATTTACTTTTTCGCTGCTCTCTTGGTTTTGGATTCGTTGTTTTAAACCCGTGTGTAATATTTTTATTAACAAAACTAAAATTACTAATGTAGCGCTGACGTCACAATGTAGTGTGTATATATATATATATATATATATATATATATATATATATATATATATATATATATATATACAATTTAGCATATATTGGTATATACGTATTATGCACATCATATAGTTTAATATTACTACTACTACTGCTAATAATAATAATAATAATAATAATAATAATAATAACAATAATAATTTTTATATTAATAATATATTATTATTATTATTATACTTTGTTGTATATTCAATTTAATATCTATTAATTGCATTTGACACAAAGCATTTTATTAATATTATTTAAATATATATTTATTAGGATTACACTGTTGTCACACTTTATTGATCTGCCAGTTTTACTTTTATTTTTCAAGGCAGTTTGTTTTTTTATCCTGTTCTGTTTTACTCTCTCTCTCTTTCTTTCTTTCTCTCTACCCTTTCTATTTTGCTCTCTTTTATTCTTTACAGACACAGTCACTAATAATAACAGATAGTAATAGTAATAATAATAATAATAATAATAATAATAATAATAATAATAATAATGTGTTTATGGCTATATACAGATGGCTACAATGTTCAGTAATGACAGAATATAAAATGTAAAATGTTTCTTTCAGTTTTATTACTGTTTTCACTTTTAGGTCACAGAATGAAAAACTTGGCACTCTACATTTCTGGTTTAAAGTTAAACATTAATTAAAGATATTGTGCATCATGTACTTAAATAAGAACAAACAGAAAGAGGACAAAAAAAACTTTTTCACTTTGTGAAAACAGTTAAAAGCCAAACAGATGATGTTGTGATTTTAGAGAGTCTGTACCTTCATCTCTGCTCTGAGGCCTCAAAGTCCAGTTTAGAGTCAGTTCAATTCCTCCAAAACACCTCTTTAATTCATCTCTCAGTCACACATCGCCTGTTTCTCTGCCTGTGTCCACTCCAAAACACAGACGGTTTGTGTGTGTGTGTTTGTGTGTTTTCCATCCCAGCATGTTCAGGTTCCTGGCGCTGGTCATCTTAACATTTTTAGCCTCAACCATCTCAACGTCTGAGCGTGTGTGTGTGTGTGTGTGTGTGTGTGTGTGTGTCATATCCATAGCTCTTCACAGCTTGTCCAAGACCATTGATCATTTTCACACTTTTATTGATGGTCATCTAAGAATTTTTGGCCATGGTCAGCTCAGCATTTTTAGCTTAAACCATCTCCAGTGTCCCCATGTTTGTGTATATGTGTGTGTTCTATTATTATATCCATTCTTTTCCAGCTTCGGAACCTTCCAGGCTCTTGTCTTTTTTTAATCATTTGTTGACTTGGTGCTCTTGATGTGAATGATCTTTTCCATGCCAGCTCCCCATCGTCTGAATATGTTTGTAGGTGTTCTGTGGTATATCCATCCTTACAGTTCATCCAGGCTTTTAGTGATGATCATACTGACGTTTCTTAGCAAAGTTCATTTGGGCATTTTTTGTACTGGTCATCTCCCCTCCAACCTCCAGCATCCTAATGTATGCATATATGTCAGTGTGTGTGTGTGTGTGTGTGTGTGTGTTTATCTATTCCTCTCACAGTTTGTCCAAGTTCTTAGCACTTTTAGCGATGGTCACCTTGGCATTCCTCAAGTCTCCAGCATCTGAGAGTGTGCGCGTAGATGCATGTCTGTATGTACATGTGGAAGTGTATGAGTGATAAAAATGTACTATCCGTCCCTCTCACAGTTTGTCCAGGCTCTTAGCATTGGTCAGGATCTCCCGGGCTAGCCTCCAGGTCTGCTTAGCAGCGGCCTCAAGTGCTGAATGTGGTTTGCCCTGAAATAGGTCCAGGTTGGGCAAGAAGTAGTGTGGGCAGCGTCGACACTGCAGACAGGAAATGAGCTGAAGAAGAATTCCGTTGAGGCGATCTCCGAGGCACGACTCATCCCAGTCAGACTCACGAGGGTGCTTCTCGCACTCATACAGCAGCAGTGTCTTCATGTGGTAGTTGTTGAGCGGCTGGCCAGGCAGCTCCAGGTGTCGGTCCCGCAGCGTCTTCAGGATGCTCAGGCACTTCTTCCTGCAGCCCGACAGCAAGAGCCGGTTCTCTGCCTCTGCGAACTGCAGAACCCAAGCGTCGCTTTCTGCAGAACTCTGCTTTCCTGTTAGTGAGTAGCACTCCTTGGACAGCAAGTTGAAGCCCTCAGCCTTGACCTCTGCTACTCGGTTTGGGCCAGGCCATGGGATATGCGGCATCGGCCACTGGGCGGCACTGCGAGGCCAAATGCCTGTGCACTTAAAGGCTGGTGTGATCTGCACCACGTATCGTTCACGAATCCGCAGCCTCACCTAGAATGGTGGACAATATAAAGAAAGCGTTAGTGTTGCGATAATCATTTGGGGAAAATTGTTACGATAAATACTTCATATTGATTAATGAATTTAATATAAAAAGATCATGCTCAAATTTGAAGCCTGGGTGGTTAAACGATAAGGAAAATTGAGTTGTGATAACTGATTTGTCATAAAGTGAAAGACATATGTTTAGTACCAACTTGGAAAATCATCACTGTCTAGATATCGGTGATACATATGTTCACGAGTAATCGTTCCTGACCTCACTTGTGTCCGCCACCATCTTGACCACGTCTCTATAGCTGCACTTGTCCACGGCCTGAGCCACCAGGGTCTGGAAGCGTGATCGGATTTTCCGGGCAGAGAGGTATCCCGACGCTGTGATGAATTCCACCCACAGAGACATGCTCCGCTTTCGGCCATCGCTCAGCTTCAGCACGGCACAGCCGGGTAAAGAGCCGTCGTCCACAAAGTTAAAGACCCCCATCTGGTTCAGGTACAGAACTACTTCAAACTCTGTGGGGGACACGACCTCCATACCCTGCGAAAAGGGAGCAAATTCATGAACGGCTTGATAAAAATCATCAGAAAATTCACATCCACGTTTAGATAAGAACACACTCATATCTGTATATGCAGCTCTGCAGCAAAAGCATTTGTAGTTAAATCAGTAATGAATTAAAATAACAGTGGTGCTGCTTTTTTATTTTAGTTGATTGTGTTTATTACAATGTTTTCACTGACTAATTTATATATATTTTTATAAAATTAATTTAATAGACTTCAGCTACTGTTATGTGCTTTCAAAGACTATTTTCTCAAGTTCGAATGGACTGTAGTTACACTGTAGTTACTTCATTTCTTTACTACATGTGGCAAAACTAGTAAGGCTTTATACTATACCATACACACACACACACACACACACATTACTATATATAATCCTATGTAAAAAGCTCTGTATAAATTTTTTATGCACATTAATTTGACTCAGAGGCTTGAATCATTACCACATTTAGTTGCACTAAAATAAGTATATTCCACTTTTTGTCGAGTGTGTATAAATCCATATAAGCCCCTTTATGTTGGTATATATAAATATAAAAAATTCTAGAAGACAATGTTGTGCAATAAACTATATACACATTTATGCACAATTGTTACAGATTCCACTATATAGGTACATTGCTTGTATTATGTAATATACTCAGTGTTATACTGTATCTTTTGTATGGTGTTAAAGGTGTGAGTGGTACCTCATATCGAGCCTCGATCTCACTGAGCGAGCTGATGAATCTGGGTTCCTGCACCTCCACCTCCTTTAGAACATCGGAGACCACCTTACACACCTCTCGGATGGTCTTGGCGATGGCGGCTTTGCGGGCCTGGCACCGCTCAGTGTAATATTTGTTGAGCTGGTACACCAGCTTAGCCTGCGTGGCAATCATGTTTGGGCAGAGATCCGGGCTAAACACCGGAGATTCACAGTACACCGAGGGATCCAACGTTTACACACTGGCCCACAGGCACACACACACACCGAAAGAGAGAGAGAAAGAGAGGGAGAGAGGAGAAAGTTTCTGAGAACTGCAGAGCGGATAGACGTCAGATCAGGAGCAGGAAGAGGAGGAAAACTCCAACAGAGCAGAGAGAGAGAGAAAGTGAGTGAGAGAGGGTGAGTGTGTTAAAAAGCCTGTGTGTGTGTGTGTGTGACAGAGACGGAGAGAGAAATAAAGCAAGAGAGTGTATAAGTGAAGCAGTGACCTAGAGTGTGTAAGTGAAAGTGTGTGAAGTAGTAGTGCAGTGTGTGTGTGTGTGCGCAGCAGTAGTCCAGACTGAGTGTGTCTCCGCCTGCTGTCCCGTTATCCCTCGCGCATCTCTTCGCACCTGTGCACCTGTGTGTATCCACGCGCACGCGTGTGTCAATGTATTTCGCGCGTCTCTCTGTGCTCCACTCTGCTCTGTGTGTGTGATACTTTATGAATGGCGAGAGAGACACAGACACAGAGAGTGGGGCGAAGGGGGCGGGGCAAAAGGGGCGTGGCTTTGTGAAAGGTCCGACCAGTCCGCACTCAGAGCTGTCAAAGCCAACGACCAATCAGCAGAGACCTAGCGCGAGGAGATGTGAGTTTATAAGAGAGAGAGCGAGAGAACAGGAGCGAGGGATCAGGGCTAGGAAACAGAAGAAAGAAGACTGAGAGAGAAGATAATAACCGGAAATGGTGTTTACTAAAGTTTTTAATATAAACGTGTGGTTTCAAAATTAAACACAACTCAGACTGAAAACGTGTGTGTGTGTGTGTGTGTGTGTGTGTGTGTGTGTGTGTGTGTGTGTGTGTGTGTGTGGAGATAGTCGCGGTTGTAAGCGCTGTGCTCTGTTTCCCTGTCGGACTGGAGTGAACTGTATGTGTTTGTATGTTTACGGAACTCCTGTCAGTGTACGCTGTCAATGGTGCGCGCGGACGCTGACGCAGGTTAACGCAGGGTTGTAAATGAAGGGTGGGCGCGTGCACAGCTGTCTGGGCTGCTCGCGCTCGGCCTGCGCGCGGGTCCTCCTGCGTCCGCGGTCGTTTCTCTGCTCTGTATTAACAGCAGTGGCCATTATTTTATTAACATATTTACAACGTTGCTTTATACTGTAGCGAACTGTATTTATTACGTAACTATTTCTACACTATGAGTGTATTTACACATACATTTTTAGCTATTGTTAATTTGATTAAAATATATTAATTTAGTTATTGTATTTTAGCTTTGAAACAAAACATAAAATATTGTTATTGTTTAATTAAATTACATATATATGTAAGGCAGTCGAGTGTGGGGGGTTATTCTATTTTACCCCAGGGGGTTTACTGCCTCCCTTCACTGCCATTAGCCTTCCGATCCGCCCCCCTCATACACATACACACACACACACACGCAGTCAAAGTGAAGGTCCTGCATGGCTCTGACCTGGCTTTGTCCTTAATTCAGGATTAATTAGGCCACTAATGACTGAGGGATTATTTTAATAACACTGACACCATATACAGTTCTAATCTAAACTAAGACTTAAACGGATTTTCTCTTGATTTTAACCAAAAGGGCTTATCAACCATGAATTTCCAAATTAATAATCCATTACATGGACATTTGCATTGTGTTCATGTACACGCTCCATCCTCATAATATGATTTATTTTACTATAGCTGTTGTGTATATAGTGAGTAATAGATGTCATGATTAGGTGTTAATTTTAAAATTGATTTTAGTCTGTAGTAATAGCAGATTCTGATCTTTTTTTAAGTGTAGCTATGTTCACTCTTTTCTGTTCACAGTTCTAGAGCAAGAAACAGTTATTTAAAAAAAAATCTAAATTGTCTTACAAAAGAAAGTGTGTATGTTTTAGAATTTGAAGTTTTATGTTTTTTTTTTTGTTTTTGTTTTTTTTTTTAGAATTTTTAGTGTCACATTTAGCTAAAAAGTTTATCTAATAAACATTTAATCTGACTGTATTTAGACTATATTAACCAAATGTGCTTAAGAAATCTCAACATAGAGGCAATTTACAGTCTGTTATTAATAAAATTACTGTTTTATAATTAGTCTCTCTCTCTCTCTCTCTCTCCCCCTCCCTCCCTCCCTCCCTCCCTCCCTCCCTCTTTCTTTCTTTCTTTCTTTCTTTCCTTCTTTCTCTTCCTCTCTCTTTCCCTCTTTTTTCTTTCTCTTCCTTACTCTCCTTCTTTCTCTTCCTCTCTCTTTCCCTCTTGTTTTCTTTCTCTTCCTTACTCTCTTTCCCTTTTTCTCTTCCTCACTCTTTCATTCTTTCCCTCTTTCCCTTTCTTTCTTTCTTTCTTTCTTTCTTTCTTTTTCTTTCTCTTCCTTACTCTTTCTTTCTTTTCCTTGCTCTCTCTCTTTCTCTCTCTGGTTCTTTTAATTGAGGAAAAAGCTCTAATTAGTTGTCCTGTCTATGATAATGCGTCAGTACATTCCTTTGAAAAAGCTCATCCAGGATATTGTACATGGAATAACATAGAACTATCAGCATCAGTAGAGCAGTAATCATTGATGATGATAGCAAAATATGAAGAGCAAATGCAAGTATTTTATGTAGCTTTCGTTCTGTTCCAGTTGTCTGATCTGCCTTTAGTGCTGCATAGAACTGATTGTACTCTGGGAATTTGTCTATTGGAGGCTCCAAATCCTCTACCGAGAGAGCGAGACAGGGTTAGATGGGTTTACATTTGCACTTGAAGGCTCATGAAGATTTACATTGTGTTTTGTGGATGATATGGATATCACAGAACAATCTAATTTATAACTAAAATGTGATTTTTTGTTGCTTAATTAAATTTAGCCTTTGGATGCATGGGATTACACTGGATTATAGTCCCAAAAGTATAGAAAACAAATGGAAAGAAATTCATACGACCCAAAAAAAACCCATAAAAGCAATGTTTGGTGTTAAATATGAATTATTATATATTTGATATTTGTTTTTCTGCTACTCTACTGCTGTTTCTGATTGTTTTGTAAATTGTGAAGACAATTCAAGAGCACCTTTAAAGATTAATTCCACTTTTGCACGTTTTTTCTGCTCAGGTGCACATTCAGAGTGGCTGTATATGAAATTGGTAATTCTAGAGAACTGTGATTTCTTTACAGTGGCAGCGATCAGAACCAAAATCAAAATATAACCAGTTTATGTGTAATGTTGATAATGATAATTGTGTTAAATCTAGAAAAAAAACTAACTTTTCATTGGGAACATCCTGTGTTCTTTCCATAATCAATGAATTTCAAAACTGTCGTAAAATAATGTCTCGGACATCATTGTGGGAAAGCTTTTAGAGGCAGACGTATGGTTCTTATCACCACCACTGTGAACAAATCTGACTCTCTACAATAGAGTGTTTCACATAAAACTGCTCTGGATAAAATTGTTTATGTGTTAACTGTATAATTTCGCAGAGAATTTGGTTAAAAAAGAAAGGAATTTTTTTTTAGAAGGAGCCGAGTTAATGCTGAGGTCTTTCCCTCACTGCTTTTTCTCTTCATCGAGCCTTTTTTTTCTTTCCTATTGAATGGAGTGAGAGATGCTCCTCTTTGATCTGACAACTCCACTCTGATCCTCTCAACAGCACTGCACAGTGTCTGATAAGCCTCTCTCTCTCTCTCTCTCTCTCTCTCTCTCTCTCTCTCTCTCTCTCTCTCTCCTTCACGTACACTCCCTCTCATTCTCTCACATTAACTCTCAACTCTCATCAGGACTGAATTGCTATTTACAATTTGTATTATATTTCCATTGTTAACTATTTTAAATCCAATGTTAACATTCATCAAGGCTGGATGGACAGACAGACAGACATATAGACCATTTACGCACATGTCTGTCTGTGAATGACAGTACAGAGGCTGTTGTAATACACTACAAATGCCTGAAATCAAAAGTGTTGTGCAGGTTTGTTTTATTTTCCTGTAAGCTAGACATGAGGAGTCTGGAGAGGGGAAAGAGAGCCAGAGAGAGAGAGAGAGAGAGAGAGAGAGAGCCAGAGAGAGAAAGGGAAGAAAAAAACAAAACTGCGACAGTTTTCTACCCATGTCATCCCATGTTAGCGCACATCTGCAGTGCTCGCTGACAGAGAGAAAGAGCGAGCTGCTTTTAGCCTGCAGCCTTTTTCAGCCAGGCACAGGAAATCTGAGATGGATCACACACACACACACACACACACACACAGACGGCTGAGAGGCCCGGCGGTGTTGCTACGAGGGGCTGTAGAGATGAGCCCGCTGGTGCTGACTGGTACATGAGGGCAGAGTACATATAGTGATTGAGTTCTGTTATGATTCCTTGTATCTCACATTTCACCAGTATTGAGCTGGATTTGGTTCTTCAAGAAATGCTGCAGAAAATTCTGAAATCTCACATTTGTTCATGATTCAGTTGCAATTGTTTTTTCTGAAAGCATCGTAAAATCTTAACGTTTGCAGTGATTCAGATTTAATTGCATTATTCTCAGCCACCCACACGATTCTGATGTATACTTCTGCAGAGGTAAATCCAGCTCAGGACCTGTGTTTAGGCAGGCACTCTGGCGAATGTCGTTGCAGTTGTAGAGTTTCCTTGGATGGATGGACTTTCTGGACTTTTCCAGAACATGCCAGTCGACCCAGAGAGTGAGGAAATGATTTGACCTTTTCTGTGGTACTCTCTGGTTTGGATGCTGCCCCCTTCATATGCAGGTGTAACCAACTTTGGTTAGATGGAGATCTTTGGTTAATAGCATCTGTACTGCCCGGCACTTCAGTCATGACCTCCCCGTGGATTGAACCGGCGACCTTCTGGTCACAGTACCAGATCCCTAACCACCAGGCCACGGCTGCCCATATTAATGACTACATGTTATTCAGTCATCTATTTGAACATTTAGCTTCCAATGCAACCATGTTTATGCCCCAAACCCATGACGTATACTGCTTTATATAGTAATGTAACTGATTATAATCTACTTTTACATTCCAACATGCAACCCTACAGCAGGGGTGTCTAGGAGTCCTGCACAGTTTGGTGATCTTCCTGATCAAACACGCCTGATTCAGCTCAGCAGGTAATGACCAGGTTTAATTGTAATGTCAGAGCAGAGAAATCACCAAACTGTGCTGGACACCGAGCCTCCAGGACTGCCCTCGAGCCTCTCCATGCTTTCCCACAATGTCACTTTACCCATAACACCCCATTTTGTTTACTACTTTGGAATGTTAGGAATGTTCAGCTCAAATGTGGTCGGTCGGATACGTTAATGACATACCTGCTTCTGAGCTGGCCATAGACGTCAGCAGGCATTAGCCATTGCGCTAATGGTCATGTTTGCTGAGTAACTGGCACGTAAGGACTAGAGGACTCGCTCATGCTACTGACTTTTCAAACACATGAACAGAAAACAGACAACATTGCCAAACATTTCTCTTGTTTTTCTCTCTCTCTGGGATAAAAAGAAAAAAAAAGCTTGACGTCTGGACAGCGTATAGCAGAGCAGCGACATGTCTGTAATACAGAACAGAGTCCAGAGTTTAGCAGAGTGGAAATGTTGCTGTTGATTCTTAATCAAACAAAACGTCCTTCACAATTTTCTCAGTGTGGGAGAAGTTTGGGTTGCTTTGGTTTTTTGACTTTCTTGTAGACTGACCAATAGGGTCGATGCATTAGCTTGTTTACAAACGTACCACACTTTAGATGTTTAACATCTGCCAACGTTGACTTAAGAGTAACTAAGTCTGTTAGAGTGCAGTGTTGGTGTATATTAATGTGTGTTTTCTGTTTTAATGTGTATTGTAGTAACATAAGTGTGTAATTTGCTGTTGGAGAAGAGTGACGTTCTGTAGCTCAGAGAGTGCTTCAGGCTTGTTAGCTCATTCTTGCACACATCCAGTAGTGGCTGTTAGAACCCCAATCACACACACACACACACTCCCCACTCAGCTGCGAAGTGGACGACCTTGGGCTGTGGTTGCCAGTCAGAATGACAGCCAGGCTGAGCGGCCTATTGATTTTCCACTTAGCCTTAAGTAGTGTGTGCAGAGGCTAACGGCATCCGGAGCAGCTACGTCATTATCAATGAACCTGAAAAGAGACGATCTCCAACATACACTCATATTTACCCCCCACCACAGTCACACACACCTCACCTATACACATCGCTTCAGTATTCATACCAGCCGTCATGACACATGATCAATAAATCACCACCGTACACTGTCCATCACTCACTCCAGCTCAGTTCACGATTACTGGTGAAAACAGTGAATGGCTTGGTGTGGTCATTTGAGTATCTTTAAAACAGAAAGACTCAATCACTAAGACTCCTTTTTCAACCTAAAAACTTAATAAAAGGTCTGAAGGTGGCCTCTGAGTGACTCAGCAGACTGAGTTTGGCCATCAACAGCCAAAATGAGCTGTACTCTCTCTCCAGATGGGTAGATGGCGCTCTCTCTACATCACTACTGCTGTAATGATCACTGCCTCAGGCGTCTGTTAGCTGATGTATCAGAGCTGGGGATCCTACACTTTCCTCCAAGTGGGTTGGCTGTCCACTGACGATGCATCAGCAACAGTTTGGAAAAAGGCAGTGTCTTGCCTTCACCCTCTTAGAGTTGGGAACTTTGCAAGTGATTGGTTGATTCTTGGCCATTCAAACATTGCTGTGAAATCTGGGCTTAAAAAATGGTGTCAGGGCCCTGATTTGCTCAGCTGACTAAAGCGTTGACACTGTGATCTGAGGATGGCGATGCTTACCATCAGCAGTTAAGGACCGAGAGAGAAAAAAATGGCTATGCCCAAAAATTGGGTGGGTAAAATGGCACTCTCTCCCCAGCACTACTAAGTAATGTCAGCTGGCTCATGGGTCTGCCAGGCGAACCATCAGAACTGGGGATCCTGCGCTTTCCTCCGAGCATGCCTGTGTTAGTCTGCACCCTGCTAGAGTCAGGGACATTACAAGTGATGGAGACAGTCAACGAATGGGCGGGTCAGTTGGCTACCAAACACATTGGGGAGAAAAATGGTGTCAAGCATTTGAGCTTATTGCTGAATAAAGTAATGGGATTACTTATTACTTCCTGAAAACAGAACAATTCTGTATTAACTAAGTGCAAAGCAATCACAGTAGTTTAAATGACATTGATGTATTCAGCTCAGAACAAGACACTCTGGTCTTTTTGGTTTAAAATAAATGAGTGAAGCTGTATAAATACTCACAGCTATAAAAGAACACATTTGTGGGCGTGGCTATAAAAAGCTCTCATAGAGAAGCTTTTATGTATTTGCAATTATTCTGCTTTTGTCTTGTCTGTCTTCTGTTTTGTTCTGTGTGACTCTCTTTCTCTCTTTCTTTTCACTCTTTTCCTGTTTTCCCACTGTTGGTCTTGTCTTCTCAGTGAAATCACAACACCTGGAAGACATTAAACATTTCTCTACCCCAGCCAGTCATTATCATTTCTCTCTCTCTCTCTCTCTCTCTCCCTCTCTCTCTCTCTCTCTCTCTCTCTCTCTCTGCATCTCTGTCTCTCTGTGTGTGTGTGTGTGTCTCTCTCTCTCTGCCTCTCTGTCTCTCTGCCTCTCTCTCTCTCTCTCTCTCTCTCTCTCTCTGCATCTCTGTCTCTGTGTCTCTCTCTCTCTGTCTCTCTGTGTGTGTGTGTCTCTCTCTCTCTCTCTCTCTCTCTCTCTCTCTCATATACTTGCTGTTCCTCTCTCGCAGATCTGTCCCGCTCCTGCTTCTTCCCATGCTGTATATAAATGTGTCATGTCTTCCTAAATCTCTAATCATTATCATACAGCTTGTTTATGGTCTTGTGCTCATATGCACACTGTCAATCAACTCCTTCACATACTCTCAGTCAATTAAGGAACCTGTGGTCTAGTCTCCACAATCTGTATTCTACTTTGTAGCTACTGTTTCTTGGTTTAAAGAACACTGATCAAAAATCCCATTCATCCCTATGAGAAGCTGTAGAACACAACTTTCTAATTACAGTGGAACCCCGGTTTTCATTATTAATCCGTTCTAAAGTGCCTGATGATAACCGAAACGAGTGATAATTGAAGCAGTATTTCCCATTAAAAAAATAATGTAAATCCAATTAGTCTGTTCCTGACAGTCCAAAATATTAACAAAAACATTTTTTTTATAGAATAACTATAGTTTAACATTAGAGCTGGGCGATACGGCCAAAAATTTGGCCGTAAAAATAAAATTTTCTATATTGATTAATCTCAATAATTATCACAATATTAAATTTTTAAACACTGTCATAGTTTTAAACATCTTTCTAAAAACATCAGACTAAATACATTAAATGTTACTATTTAAAATATTAAAATGTTTACTGCCAGAACATTATATTGTAGCGTACAGCTGGACGCGTTGAAAGGATGGACGAGAAAGACGTTTACTGTTGTTGCTTTATTGTTGAAACTTACAGTGATTCCTGTCGGCCGCAGCCACTCCAAAATAACAACAGGCTAGAGAGCCAAGCTAACAGGCTAATGCTAGCACTCAAGCTGACACACACGCACAGTGAGCCCCCCCCTTCTCCTTCTCACACAAACAGACAAGCACACAGCGACTTCGTTCTCTCTTGCCCGGCCCCAATACACTCTCCCCCAATCACACGCTCGTCTTAAACACAACAGTGCATTTTGGCGGCGCTGGTGAGGAGGAGCTAACAAGCAGCAGTATTAGACTTCTGAACTCACTGTCAAACTACCTAGACATGAAATGGAAAAGAACGTTAATGCTTCGTAAATCGTAAATCGATCATCGATATCGTTTTATCGCCCAGCACTACTTAACATACAGAAAACAGTGAGAAATAAATACAAAAGATGAATGAAATGGATAAATGAACATTTAACATCACTCTTCATGTTTACACTGTTTTAGAGAGTGCCGGTGTGGTCTAGCTGGCAGCCTTTGTTTTATACACCCGTTCTCAGGGTGTGATGTGTTTTTGTTTTGAATGTTATTATTTGGTGCTTCTGGAGCTTTTTTTTATACCATTTTTAAATACTCAGTATTGCATCTCAAAAAAATTAAATGTGAAAAAGTTATGAGCTGTTGTGTAAATGAACTTTATTAGGATATACAATTTTGAATACACAATTTAAATATACAATAAAAAACGTTTGTGGGCAGAGATATGAAAGAACACATTTGATGGTGGAACACTGAACACTTTTTATATTTGTGACATGGAGCAAATGTTCATTTTACCTTATGCTAAATCTTGTTCCATAGCCAAAGATGAAGTTATCCAGTCTCACTGAGGTCCCTGATCCTGTCTTTTTTGATGGTCCTTTGTAAGAATGTGAGGAGATATACTATACTATATATTTGTTTGAGTGACAAAAATAGAGATAAAAAAATGTAATAGTGCAGTTTCAGAGTGAAGGTGAGCTGGCCTGATGGCTTCCTGCTTGTATCCTTCATTGAATTTATTGTCTGGTGGTTTTGCAGTCGTCTGTTTATGATGCTGCTTTTTATTAGCTGGGACAAACACATCAGTCCAGATGAATAGATTAATGTGTGATAGGTGTGTGATAGGGCTGCTCTTTCTTAGATAAATTAACTAGTATCAGGGTCATAGGCTGAGCAATTGATCTTGTCCTGATTGACCCTACTGACCAGAACTGCACTGAGGTTTAGGTTGATCTCTCATAGTGCTGTTTTCATGTTAGAGTTGAAACATTGGTCCAAGTTCATAGCAGAATTTGTAGCTTATAATAGACATGTTTCAATGTTTGTAATAATTAAACTGTATGATGGTGTTAGCCACTGTGTTAGGCTAAAAGTGTGCTGAACACATGCTAACTTGTCTAATGGTCTACTTTCATTCAGTGATGTGCAATGTATAAAGCAGTGACAAAATTCTGCCTAACTACGGTGACCAGATCTGAAGTGATGAAAAAGAGGACACTTTAGCTGGGGCAGGGTGGGGGGGTTGGGGGCATATAATGTATTACATGTTCAAAATACATTTTTGTGGTACTTGAACACAAATTGTATTATTATTAATTATTAATAAATATTGACAAATTTTGATTATATTTTATTAATAATTACTAGTTACTATTAATAATATACCAATAATAACTATTAAACGTTATTATGAATAATAAAGTAATAAAAATTAATATTAATCATTAATAAAATACATGATTACATATTATTTATAAATAATAAACTGTTAAAAGCATGTAGCATAAAATTATCACCCAATCCTTTTCAGTCAACTTCACTTCAGCTCATTATCACCAATGTTAGCTCAGCAAATATTTAAGTAAATGCAACACTAGGACTAAAGAAAAAATCTCTTCTTTGTAAATCTGCTGTGATTCGACCACCATATAAATCTGTAACAAATAAAAAACAGTGGCAGCAAAACAGCTTCTAATGATGTGGGTTAGCACGTAGCGGTTAGCTATGGTTAGCCTCTCATACTTTGCCTTTCAGAAGCTAGCTCACAATAGCTATTTCTATACCTTTTCCCTTTCTGGCTAAGATTTATAGCGATCGTTGGTCGACCTTTCTGAATTATTTTGAGATTTAAGGGTATTATTATCTGTCACCATTCAGTTAGCTGGCTAAGCTAACATATGTGTACACAGTGACAGCTGAGATTTTTATGGAAAAAAAGGATAACTGCATAGACTTGTATCCCTTTCTACAGGATGCTAAGAAGGGTCAGACAGCTGTCGACCAATTATTTTACTTCATTTTTGAAATATATTTTCTCTCTACCTTTTTTTATAACTTTTTTTACCCTTTCTGTGAAGGGTTAGAATAACATGACAGCACACCAGTGCTTTAACTGAAATTCGCTTTTGATGCTAAAATATTTTTTTCGGGCTAAAATGTTGGCAATTTTTGGGAAATTATAACTCTTTCTAAAACATTCCATTAAATTTTCCATTGCTGCCACTTTGAAAGAAATTGCACATCCAGTTTGTCATTTTCTGTTTATTGCAATAATGTCAACACAGCATAAAAGTTTTATTTCTGGATTTTGTAATCCTGCTTATATTATTATTTTTGATCTTCCTCCCTGACATGTTATATCTGACCAAAGGACCAGAGGACAGGTTATAATATAACTCAAATAAAATTGAGTAGATCTGATCCTAACATGTCTAGTAAAGGGAGTCTTAATATTTAACATGTGCCCAGTTGAGGATGATGTGTTTTTCATACCCTTTACATATCAGAAACAGCAGCTGTATAGGATGAAAATGTTACAGATTAAACATAATGTATGTTAATTCAGTAAGATTTTATTCCAAGACTTTTTGACCATTTCTGTTGACCCCACCACCCTTCAGGGAAGACTTTACATTAGATGTAGAAACATTGCTGTATGGATTTGATTGCATTCAGCCATGAGATCATTACATTACATCTTCTACATTACAAACTCCACGCCAGCTCATCCCAATATTGAATGGCTCTCCATCACCCCAGACAATACTGTACATACCAATACTGGAGGTTATATACCCTTCTAGGTGATGGTCAGATGCTCATGGTGACCTTATGCTCATGTGCGGCTGCTCCAGAGCCTCCTGTGATATTGGTTAATGCTCCTATTCTATAGAGATTATACAAGCTGTGTGGGTGTAATTGAACACCTGTTTCAGTAATTGGTGACCCTAAAGAATTTGCTCATTAGTAGGAGTCTCTGAATACTTTTGGGCAGATTGTGTATCTGTGCCCCTTGGAGTAAATTGGGTGATGCTTGTGATGACAAATGAACCTCAGCACAAGTGCAGTTCCCAGCTGTGCATTATCAGCAAGGGCCACACCTCTGGACAGAAGGGCCAGGGGAGTCTGTCTCTTCCCGTAGAAGAGGTAGATGGGGAGGGGACGTTTCGGGGCCTCCCCTCAGCCTGATTGATCTTCTCTCCATCATTTATCCAGCGCAGCAGCCAGCGCCACTCAGCCTGATGGATGGGGCTGCTTCTGCTGCCAGACTGAATGTGTCTGAGTGTGATTATGTGCGCACCTCGAGCTTTGCAAGATACCATCAGCATTATTCACCTGCTTCTGCAAATAGGGTCTCGTGTGGGCATGGATATGGAATAACACGAGCAGCTAGTCTTATCGTCACTATTGGGACAAAGTCCTGTACCTCAGTTTTTGATGTTTTAAATTTTTTGCTTTTTCTAAAAAGTTGTGTTTTGAGGAAAGTTTTTGTTCCAACACTGAAGTTCTGTTTAAATAAGTGATGCTTTTTTATCTATGCCTGAAGGTGCTTGTCCATCTAATGTCTAATGAGGTTTTGAATGAGCTTTTTTCTTTAATATACTCCAGTTTTGAAGATTCCTAGTTGTTGACAATAACCCTCAGCTGTTTTGTAGAGATTAGCTGATCTATGCTCTAGCTGAAGCTCTGTCGGTATGCTTTATTTAAATCCGGTAGCTTGCTTTTATATATTCAGCTTGCCTCTATTGGTGTCCTTCACGTTTTTGTACTCTATAGTGGCCCAGTTTTCTGCAGTTAATGATGCGTTCTGTCTGGATGAAATGGCACCTCCATGGGGACCTGCTGAGTTTGGCCGCCCGTGACAGACTCTTAGAGGTGACAAGTGGATCACAAAGCCCTCTGATCCACTTTACTACTAGTTTAAACACACACAACTGAATCAGAGTGAGCTGAGTCACTCTCCACATTAAAGCTGCGCTGTTCATGTTAGAGACTTAATTGCCTGGTTCTATTTTTTCCTACACTTAATTTTCAGCTTTTAGCTTCTCACTTCTGTTTACATCACTACAAGTGAACATCAACCTTAGTTTCACACAATGATTTTCAAACAAAAAAAATATTCATACAATGTTTAGATGTAGTTGATCAATTAATACCAAGTGTGGAAACTGAAAAGATTTATTTATGTATCTGTTTTAATTATTTAGTTAAGAACAGGACCTATGTGGTAATGTTTCTACTAAACACTAAAATTCAACCCATTTTCCATGAAATTCAAAGGACAGTATTGGGAATGCAGATGAAAAAAAAACACTTCTTTGACATTTATTTCATTGTAGATAGTATGAACCCAAGATATTTCATGCACGTTTTTTCTTCTTTATTGTGGAATGTTACTAAACGATTTGAGGATTGTGGAGGAAATTCACTGCATACAGGGCAAGGGCGCAAGCCTAAACTGAACACACACATACCTGTCAAGTCTCCCGTTTTGGCCGGGAAACTACCGTATTTTACCCCTCTTTCCTGACGTCATCCCGTATTAGTATTTTCCCGTAAATTTCCTGTATTATACTTTAAAAAAAAATTCCCGTGCCTCTCCAAACTGAAATGTCACTAACCTCGCGAGAACTGTCACACAGGTATGACGTTATATTTGTGCCACAATTCTGAGTGCGTGTGCGTGATGTTTTGAGCGAGCAAGAAGAGTTTTGCATGCACATGAACTCAATAGTGTATACAAATCTCTCTCCTGCGCGCTCAACACTACCCTCGCGCGCTCAACATTTCTGTCCTGCGCGCTCAACACTACCCTCGCGCGCTCAACATTTCTGTCCTGCGCGCTCAACACTGCCCTCGCGCGCGCTCAACATTTCTGATCGGCACGCTCGCTTCGATTTGTACCGCGCATGCGCATGAGCACATCAGTTTTATTGAATTCACTGAATCGGAGTCATTTTTAGTGAAGGGTGAAAACTTTTGCACTTTATTGATTTATTAAATGTATGTTGAATTGTTTGTTAAAAAGAAGTCATTTACATTTTCCACACTTTGCAGGATTACTTAGACGATGGGGAGCGCATATGCGTTAGCAACAGCAGGGTTGCCAGGTCCGCAAAAATCTCCATCCCAATGTCTGACATAAAGCTCCCTATACAACCTGACACCAGCCTAAAATCTAGAGCGTCCAATCACAGATATTATTGTTAGCATTATTTTTTTATTATTAGTAGTAGTAAATATAATGTAAGAAGCCGAAAGTCAGGAATGTCCACAGCATTTCAGTGTCAACAAAGGTAGGCCTTTTAGATTCTGATCATCTAATTGTAAGTGGTTCACAGGTGGTTATTTTAGATTTCTTGTAAATCTGTCTGAAAATGTAAGGGACACTGAACCTCAGTTGGGCTGGTGGGACGGCTCAAAACACGTGGCGGAAAATTTCCCTTATTTTTAAATCCAAAACTTGACAGGTATGCATACATCATCTCCAATCGCTCAAATGGCACTGTATCATCAA
>BRDA01008320.1:8044-26173 GCA_036984385.1 Crenuchus spilurus | reverse complement strand
CACAGGGAATGTAAAAGTCTGTCTAAATGTTCTTTAGATTTTATTGGTGGACACTTGGTGAATGTTAATCTACTAGTCTTAGATTTTCCGGATGGAAACAACTGTGACTTTACGACACCTGTAAGGACTGAAAGCCGAAGAATGTAATATAAATGATGATGATTATTATTTTTTTATTACGATGGTTCACAGGTGGTTATTTTAGATTTCTTGTAAATCTGTCTGAAAATGTAAGGGACACTGAACCTCAGTTGGGCTGGTGGGACGGCTCAAAACACGTGGCGGAAAATTTCCCTTATTTTTAAATCCAAAACTTGACAGGTATGCATACATCATCTCCAATCGCTCAAATGGCACTGTATCATCAACTGACCATCATCAGTAGCTGATACGTACCAGAGATTACATTGGTAAACCTTTGTCAAACACTACAATACAGAGTTACATTCACAAATGCCATTTAAAACTTAAAAAATAAGTCTTATGTTAACCACGTTCAGATGTACTTTTCTGGTCTCAAAAGCATCTGGGATGAACCATCACAAGTGGAGATGTGTATTGTGGTTGGATGCGTCAGTAGAAATGGATGCCTTGTCCTCTGGACCAAAGACAACAAGGATCATCCAAAAAATCCAAAAGCCAGAGTTTGTCCTGGTATGGCGTTGTCAGTGCCCTTGGCAAAGGTCATGTACACTTGTGAGATGGCAGAAAAATACATTAAGATTTTACAGCAATATATGCATGATGAAAAAATAACAAACATTTGTATTTACAAACCACGTCAGGAGTAGAAGTGCTGATCCAGCCTTATACTCCCAAATTTTGTATGTATTCCAAGCAAATGTAATGCAAGTAACCACTTGCGAAATGAATTGTGGTATTTTGTTGAGGGACAGCACTTAAACTGAGGCCTAAAATCACTTTTAGTGATATGAAAGGCATAAATATGGAAGTGTGATCCAAGACCAGTCTTCTACCAGCCCTGCTGCTGTCTGAAGTGGCATCCCACATCTTTTTTTTATTACCTAGTCTGTCCTAAACTACATCGTCTAGACTGAGACCTTAATTAAGATTTGGCTGCAGTTTGACTGGGTGATACTAGCTTTGGTTTTATTGGAAATAACTGGGATATTTAGCTAAATGTTGAGTTTTAGAGTGTTAATCTCACAGTTCTTTGGTCAAGAAGTAACAATTGGACTCCAAATATGTCTTGACTGGTTGGTATACATAACTAATGACTGGCAGTTTTTTTATTTTTTTTTATAAAGTTTGTATTTAACCTCAGCTTGATCCTGACCCCTCTCTCTCTATGCTGATGTGCTGATGGGGTGTAAATGCTATTTCTCTCCTTAAAGTTGATCTAAAACACTCTGCTGCAGCCTCTGTCACCTCTGAATCCTCTTAAGCCCATGGAGGATTCCTTTTCAAATCTTAAAAACTTCACTACCCCCTTTGGGCGTCCAGAAAATGGGGCGCCACATTTTTACCCTTTTACTCCCCCCTTCCCTGTCCCAAATCCAATTAGAGACAGGACAAAGAGGGGATTATGGGGGGGGGGACTTGGTTCCTTCGGTGCCCCGTCACAGTCCAAGGAAGGAGCAGGGTGACAGCCGGGCAAAAAGAGAGAGAGCGAATGAGCAGACAAATGAGTGGGCATGATGCGACTGCTGCTGGTCCACCGTTCTTCTGCACTATGAGTGCATTGGGGTCTACATGAAGGCCAGACTGCAGGGGGGTATGGCTGTCCAGTTGATTTTCTCTGCACCCCTCACCAAAGTCCTTCCAGACATGTCCGTCCACTCCGTGGCTATTTTGGCCATGCTTCTGGCTAGTTATTTCCAGTTATATTGGCTCCACTATTTAAATGGAGAATGGCCTCTAAAAGTGCCTAAAGCTTAGCGTGGATGTACAGTTGACCGTACAGTGACTGTAACTTTTTAACTTTTTCATTTTAAGAGACATGTAGATATACACTACATTGGGAAACCAACCACTCCTTTGTACAACCCTGTAGATGGATACATTAGTCTATAGTGGATTCAGTTGAATCTGTAGGAGGGTATGTGAGCCTACTGAAAGATATATAAGTCTGTTGAAGGATATGAGAGTTTGTAGAAGGGTGGAGAAATCTTTCGTTGTAACATGAGGCAAAGTGGGTTCATATGAATTCTAAGTTAACTTAAAAATGAGAAATACCTGCTTTCCATCAAGAGTATCAAACAGGTCTAATGCATGTAAACCTTTGGGTTTTTTGTAGGGATTAACCTTTTAAGCTCCTTGACTCTACATTGTCAAGAAAAAATAACAAACATTTTTGTCTAGCTAAGTACAAACAGTGTAAATGTACTGTAAAATAGCTTTTTAAATCTAAAATTGGGTCAGAATAACTGTAACATAAAAAAAGACCTCAGAATCTGATCTAAGTAAAGGTTGATGGTGTAGCTCCTTTTGTTCTGAGCCTGTAAGGTAATCTGGTAATTATGTGGAAATCTCATTGTTATTCATTAATTAGTGTTAGAAGTTAGGAATGTAAATCTGGAGGTTTAAAGTTTAAGATGATGACAGACAACAGCGCAAGCAAATCGATCATCTTCAGCACCCCGAAGCCACTTTTAACCAAATGGTGGGCATGTAAAACAAGAACCTCTTCTACTTTTATTCACTTATGTCACCTTTATCCTCTTCTGAGTGAGTGAGGAATAAAACCGTCCTCCCCGAGAAACCCTGGAAGGTTTACTGTAGAAACATGCTGATAGAATCTCTCTATCTCTCTCTCTCTCTCTCTCTCTCTCTCTCTCTCTCTCTCTCTCTCTCTTTCTCTCTCTCTCTCTCTCTCTCTCTCTCTCTCTCTCTCTCTCTCTCTCTCTTTCTTTCTACTAAACCTTGTTCTTATCTCTCTGTAATTACTCCTAATGACACCTTCCCTTCCTCACCTGTGGCAGATTGGTGGTAATAGCTGCTCGTTTGAAAGTGTTGCATTTAACATCCTGTTTGAAGCTTTAGGGAAGCTTTATGTTAGAACACAAAGACTCACAGAAGTGCTGTTTTAGAGTTTAGTAAGATAAGATAAAATGCAAACAAAGAGATATTTCAGAAGAGATTTTAATATCTAATATACACCAGGGCTGTGATAATGCAGGGAAGATGGCACAACCCTCCTTGGAAGCTGCCAATCATATCATTATTACCCTAATACTTAAAGTAATAAATAATAAAGTTTTGGAATCATTGTTTTCAGCAATATATTAATTTGTTCCAGATACATAAAATGATTTATTCTGCTACCACTAAGCCATAAAGAAATTCTTCCAAAGCATCTGTAATGTAGATGCTACTAAACAGCTGCAGAAAGCCCAAGAACACCAAAAAATATTCATTTTAGTAGTCGAAATACAATAATATTATATTGGACATGGGCTGAACAAATCATTTAATAACATCTTGGTTTTCTCCCCAAAAAGTATTGGAGTTGACACTATAAAATATATAATATAATAAAAATAACTGCAATTTTAAAGACAAATTTGTATTTTATATAGACAAAACATTTTATGTGTTGAATTTATTCTAAATTCTGAATCATTTGTGATGATTTATTCATAAATGTGTAAAAAGTTAGCTTTCACTTTCAAATAATGTGAATATGCAATTAAATAAATAAGCAATAATATACTATGTACAGTACCACATCAAAAAATTAAATATTGTGAAAAAGTTCATTTGTGTTCATAATTTCATTCAAAAAGGTACATTACATTTTAAAATTATATATTTTATTTTCATTACATGTAAACTGAGTCTTTATTTAAATGTTAAATTAGTAGAATTTGGAGTTTAACTAATTTGTGGTACAAACATGATTAACATTAAAACAAAAAAGTCTTGAAAAATGTTACTTTGTGTAATGAAAATAAAATATATGATTTAATATTAAATATAAGTTATACGTTATATACATATATATCGATACCTTTTTGAATGAAATTACAAACACAAATTAACTTTTTCACTATATTTAAATATTTGAAGATGTGCTAATTTGTAGGTTAAGACTATGATTCATTCACCTTCTATGTGTGTTGTTGTTATTGTTGTTTTGACACTCTGTTTTCATATAGCTGTTTAAATCATTAGTGTTAGCGCTAGCTCTATGGTTCTGCCCAAAGCCCTGCTACTGAGTCTCTGTAGAGCCTTCAATGCCCTCTGAAGCGTCCACAGAAAGGCCAAACGTTTAATGAGTCATTGTGTTAAAGGATTCAGTTCTTCTCCAATTAACCCCCGCAGTTCCCTGCTACTGCTCTAAACCCACACAGCTCTCCCTCTCTCCAATTCTCTCCATCTCTCGCTCGTCCTTTCTTTTATTCACCTTTTGAAAGGCTAAGCTGTCTGCAGAAGAGGAAAGAGTGAAAAGGCTAACCTGTTGGCCAGGGCAGTGATGAGGAACAAAAGGGTTTTAATCCTGTCAAACTGAGTTCAGGCTAAATGCCTGCAGAGGACAGGGCAGAGTGGCTCTGATACATGTGCTTATTCTCCTACGTTTCACACACAAGCTTCAAGACTTATGTTTGTTTAAAGTTGAAGTTGTCTTTTGTCATTCCTTAATATAACTGATATATTTGAACAAAAAATGTGTTCGTCAGACCAACACAAAAGAGGATATTTACACAGATATACAGAATACAGCCACACAGTACCAGTCAAATGTCTGGATGCACCTTCTGGACATTCAGTGTTTTTTTTTTTTTTTTTTTTGATGGTCTGCATTGTAGATTAATACTAAAGTCATCCAAACTATGAAGGAATACATATGTAATTATTTAGTCAACAAAACAGTGTTAAACAAACCAGAATATGTTTATATTTTACATTCTTCAAAGTAGGCACCTCTTGTTTAGATGACAGCTTTCTTGGCATTTTCTCAGTCAGCTTTATGAGGTAGTCACCTGGAATGGCTTTCAGTTAACAGCTGTGTCTTGTCAAGAGTTCATGACTTACATTTCTTGCCCCCTTAATGTGTTTGAGACATCAGTTGTGTGCCTACTTTGAATAATAAGGTGTGGCCAAACTTTTGACTGGTACTGTATGTCCAGTGTCTTTAACAGTAAAAGGTTTAAAGGAATTGTTGGCTCAGAAGTCACATTTACACAGTCGTTCCTGCTACAGTTGATCAGCCAAGACATGTTTTGAGTTCAGATTTTGCAACTAGTTGCTATGTAGTAACATAATTGTATGTATGCTAATTATGGAACTACATTAAAATAAATAAAACAACATTAGCAATTATAGGTTTGTATACTGAAAACAATGCACTGAATTTACTTGATTTCATTCAAATGAAATACATCAACACACCTATTGTAATTAGTTTTTATCAGTAATTGTGTTATATTTTATTCAGGTGGAAATCTGAAGTATATTTGGTGCATTTTTTCACTTTCAAAGCTGTTCTTCAGATCAAAGTGTATCATGTGCTTTTTCAGTCTCGTGATTTCTGACTCTCTGTGTTGGGGCTCATGCTGAGAGTGTTTTTATAATCCTCCAGCTTTAAACCTTTACAGACAGGCTCAGTGAGGAAAATGTGACCGTTTCTCTTTCTCTTTTTGTTTCGTGTCCTGCTATCACTCAGACGGAACAACAAATCCGGCTTAATTGGCTCCAGAGAGCTGGTGGGGGGACTGATGAGGCTGCTGAAATGACCGATCTGATTGGCTGAGCTAAAAGCGTCGTTAGCCAGGCGGATTTGCTCCGCCCCCTCGTTAGCGTGATGAACTCATTTGATGATGGAGAATGACATGTTGTGGAGAGTGTGCTTTAGGGCTGAGTGGAGGTGTGTGTGATGAGTGTGTATTGTGTAACAGTGATTTGGTTTTTGGTTTTCGGGCATTTAAAATGTTTTCTTGATTTAGAGAGTCATGCTTTTACACTAATGCACTGAAATATCAACCAGCATTCATAACTATTCAAGATGAACATTCTTAAAGTTTACGTAGATTAAGTACAAAATTGTTCAGAGGTTTGATGTGAAATGCACCATTCTTGAGAAATTTACTGTCAAAGGTATTCACAGTTGCAGTGATGGGAATCAGACATCTGGAGAGTGTAGTGCCTCTAAAAGCTCTCAGAAAGTTAGAACTTTATAATTATTTCATATACAGGCAAAAGTTTAGACACACCTTCTCATTCAGTGTTTTTTTTTTCCTACATTGTAAATGAATACTGAAGTCATCCAGACTATGAAGGAGCACATAAAGAATCATGTAGTAAACTTAAAAGTGTTAAACAAACCAAAATATGTTTTAGATTTTAGATTCTTCAATGTAGACACACAACTGATATCTCAAACACATTAAGAGGCAAGAAATGCAAGTCATGAACTCTTGATAAGACACAGCTGTTAACTGAAAGCCATTTCAGGTGACTACCTCATAAAGCTGACTGGGAAAATGCCAAGAAAGCTGCATTTAAGCAAGAGGTGCCTACTGTTAAGAATGTAAAATTTAAACATATTCTGATTTATTTAACACTTGTTTACTAAATAATTACAGATGTGTTTATTCATAGTTTTCAATGACTTTAGTATTAATCTACAATGCAGAACATTTTTAAATCATGAAAAACCACTGAATGTCCAGAAGGTGACATTTGACTGGTACTGTATATATATAATTTAACATTAAAATACTGTGATTGTATAATTGCACTTATAATCTGGAAATTATCCTTTGTCATATTATTTAGCATACCGGTAATATGGATTAAAAGCAACAATCAATGTTTTAACTTCTTTAACATACAAATGACACAATATTTTTTTTGTTTTGAACCATGAAAAGCAGTACAGTAAGAGTTTTTGGAAAAGTGTGTGTGTGTGTGTGTGTGTGTGTGTGTGTGTGTGTGTGTGTGTGTTGGAGTGGGAGTATGCACTACAGGGTCTCTGATATCCCTGCTGTTTAATTTCTATGAATTCTATCAACTTTTCCAATATTGCAGTGCCTCTCAGTTCTCTACGCTCTGTGTGTGTGTGTGTGTGTGATGTTGATGGATCACCGCTCTTCCTCCTGCTCATTAATTTCATCACCTTATCGCCCACGCCACTTCATCTGACCAAAAGCTAATAATAAATACCCCATCCGTTATCCTTTAACTCAGCTGCCCAGGCGGAAGAGCTTAATAACAGCATACAAATTAAACTTCAATCACTTTATTTTACTCTAGACACACACACACACACACACACACACACACACACACACACACACACACGACCACATTAACCCCAGGCAACTACATTTTCCTTCTGTTTTCCTCCTCTCCTTTCATTGGGTGTATATAAAGTGGTAGTTTGCTCACAAATCAAGTTCCCCTCTTTCTCCAATTATAGTCAATCAGCAAAGATACTGTATGTTCTGCTCCCCTAAGGGAACATTATGAGGCTCATGTAGCTCAATCTTAAGGACTCCGATACCCCACCAACACTGTATGAGTTGCTGTAAATCTTTACAGATGGATAAAAGTATACGTTGATCTACACAAGATCATTTTAATAACTCGCAGTAAATAATATTGTGTCCCAAACCACATCAGATAGTCTTTGAGACCTTAATCTTGATGGTTTGAGTGGGCTGATGGACATTTTTGTGATGTACTTGGACGGAAACATCTTGGCTATTTAGGTGACTATTGAGTTGTAGTGTTTGTACGCAATGTCCAGGACTAAACTAAAAAAAAACTAAATTTGGAGTCATGTATTGGCTGGTTGATTACTGGTCTAAATGGAAAAATAAAAGCTAAAAGTAAGGGAAGTTAATACCCCACCACTTAGCATGACACTAATTGAATATATAAATCACAGCTTGCCCCGGACTGTGGTGAGTTTTCTAATAGGAATATGATACTGTGTTATCTAGGGCTGGGACGATATGGCCTAAAATCAGTATTGTGATATATTGAGCAGTTCACCTCGATAACGATAAATGGACGATAATACTAATACACACACACCCCAATAATAAAGAATGTGTTAGGCTAACATAAATACGTCACAGCCAGTTATATTGATGGTACAATTCCCTTTTTATTTCAACTTTAATTAACTTTAAAGCATAAATAAATGAAGAAAATGTCTTGGACAGAAAAGACACCATTAACCTCATCAATGCACTCACTCCTGAGGTGGGATTTAGAATGTACATCAAAAAGCCCTGTACCCTATGCCATATCGGTGAATAGTGCACTCCTAAACATAAGAAAATGAATTCTATAGAGTGTGCGGCCATAAAAATAATTGTAGGTCTCTGAAAGGCTTAGTAATGACATTAACCCGCTTTTGACACAACAGTACAACATAAATTGTACAATATCTAGCGATGTATATAATTATATAAATATGATTAAGCCTCAAATGACAACAAGGTATATAAACCTTATTGAGTATACTGTTTTAAAAGTTGTAATTTGAGGCTTAATCATACGTGCAGTTTACAAAGTCTGATATATAATTAGTCTGATATTTAAATAATTAGTCTGATTTAGTGTGATATTTATATAGTCTGATATTTATATAATTAGTCTGATATTTATATAATTATATTCAGCTATGACATGTTGGGCATTGTAGATAAGTATCATATGTTAGATATTGTGCGACTTATTGTACAACCTATGTTGTACTGTTGTGTCAAAAGACTGTTATTGTTGTGTTAACTGACTTACCTTCATGCTGGACTGCTCGGTTAAAATGTAGTTTGAGGTGACTCTTAAGTTTACTGGCTGGTGTTGGCTTATAATACTCTATGGAGCAAAACAGGTAATGATATTTGTCGCAGCATGTGTCACATCGCTCATATATCGGCAACGATCTTCCTTCTTGTATGGAAATATGCATTGCAACACATATAACCGTCGCAAACCTCCTTTAACATTCGCAGTTTACATGTGTTTACCGCGTATGTGCTGCCACTGGTGTAAAACTGCTGGCGTAAATCCGTGGCTCTGCAGCTCTGCAGTCAGACCATTCTCCATAGGGCCCGCACTGATAGGGCAGCCTGTAGTCACGTGACAGCATGGAGAGCAGCGTCTTAAAGGAACATGAACATACCCACCAAAAAAGACAAAACAACTTTTCTTTTCATTTTTTAAGACACTGAAAATACCGACATGGGCAAAATGACGTCGGTTATTGTAATAAATTTAGGTATCGGTAAAATTTTGGTTTATCACTCAGGCCTACTGTTATCTATTAAAATGGACTAAAGTACACATAGTGTTTATGTCCTGTTATGCCACTTGGATTCATACCATGTTGGAGCCCTTCCGCAATCTATTTCACCATTAAAGTGCAATTGGTACTGTGAACCACCCGCCATAACCTCGCCCCTGTCAGTTGGTCTTTGTTAATGTTTCCCATGTGCCATCCTGTCGCCACGTTCTTTGTCTTCCAGGTGTCCTGTTCACGTCATTTCTCCACCCACAGCCACGTCATGTCTTGTTCATTGCACAGCCCTGCTCTATCATTATCTAGCTTGATTGTGTGCTATGTAGCCTTCCTCATGGCACAGTCATTGTCAGTTATTGTAGTGTCTTGTTTTGTCATGCCAAGTTTTTGCCAGGTTCTGTTTTTCATAGTCACAGCCAAGTTTTAAACACAATTTGCATTTTACAATAAAGCCTTGTTTTCTGGAAAGCTAACTGGTAGGTTAAGCTTCTGTTTTTTTGTTAGCTACAATAGCTAAAAAAGCATCATAGCGTCAGTGCAAAACTAAAGAAACCAGTGGCATGTTGGTAAAGCAGGGACCTCTTCTGTATAAGTCATTTCACACATAACGCATACATGGTAAATATCACTGTAGAGAATTCAGAATGCATACAGTTCACTAACTGCAACTGAAGACAACTTCAAAACAAACAAATAAATGTATTTTGTTACTTCCAGTTCTCAACTAAATGTTTCAACTGTTGGGTGTATTCACAAACAAAATTCACAAATTCTGCAAGTTTAGATGTTTAACAATGAAAACTCATCTATTTCAAATGTACCTGTTATTCTAACTCAGCAAAATATTTGTAATCAAAAATTTTTGTAAAGACAACAACACTCTGTCTATTATGCCTATTTGAAGATAAAGTCCATTATATGCTTTTTGCCACAAAATGTTGGATCCTTCTGAATGTCCTTAGCTTTACAATGCAAACACAATGCACATGCAAAAGCAAGTCTTGTGATGTGGTCTAGCCAGGGTTAGCCTCTCATAAGTTTGTCTTACAGAAACTAGCTACACAGCTAAATAACTTTTTTCTGGCTAATATTTATAGCAGGAGTTGTCCAGTCTCAAAAATAATTTGAGTTTCTGACTCAAAAATGTTTTTCTATTATGTACACCACAGTATCTGACACCGTTCAGAGCTGGTTAAACTAATGTGCATACAGTAACGTTTAATATTTTTATGAAAACTGCTTATACTTCTATCCCCTAGACCAGTCACCACTAGTGAATTACATACACTTTATTGGATAGATTTTCTGTCATTTTGCTAATACATGATATTACAGAACTCTTTAAAATAGCTGCAGAAGGCCAGTCATGTGATAGGAAGGAGTAGTTTTGATTGGTTTCTCAGACAAATCCTAAATGCAGTATAAAAACTGCATATTTAAATAGATATTTATTTTTATTTTATTTACAAAATACGATTTGATATATTTTCTCTTTTATTACCCCTTCAGTGAAGGATTACAAGGGCCATCATAAATAAATAGGTAGTAAATAGAATGTATATACATACACAATGGAGCTGCAAGGCAAATGTAGCCAACACATTATGGATGTATCTTATCATCCAAAAAATATTTTTCTTGTCATACAGTGTCAGAAAACACCATAAACAAGTCTATTTGATGTTATTTAACAGCTCAACACAATTTGAGGCAAAAGCTGTTAACACAATGCTAATAGCTAATCAGTGCTAATTGCATTGCTTGTTGTCAACATTAGCCTCGTTGCTGTAAATCTAAAGAGACACATCTCAGACATGAAATGTGTCCTGACTTGATTGAATTTTGTAAATGTGGCTGAAATATCACTTTAAAGTTGTAATGTGGGTTTAAGGCTGTATATGCAGTTCTGTGGTTAGTATTAGCACACTAGCATTTGTTTCCTTTTTCTGACTGTGAGCTTTCTTATCACTGCCTAAACACAAGTGTGCATGCGCTCTTCCCTCTCTCATTTATCTTACAGAGAGGCTAGATCTCTCTCTCTCCCTCTCTTTTTTCTCTCGCTCTCCTTTTTTCAGGCTGCATTTTCAATTAAATTCCATTCAGCTCTGTCAGAGACGGAGCACACACTCTACAGCCGCGTCCCTGGAGTGTGAGTGCCGCTCGGAGGATTCTGTTCACCCTGGCAAGGGGACAGTGTGTGTGTGTGTGTGTGTGTGATGTGTCCTTCTTCATCTCAGACTCATTTCTGTTCCTGACAGAGACAAATGACAGCACTCAGAAATGAGCCTGCCTCCAAACACACACACACACACACACATTCAAGCCTTTGTTGTGCTTTTTGGCTTGGCTCTCTGAGCCATTCTCAGCTGTTCTGTCCTAAAATCCTCCAGTTAAATAAAAAGTAAAAAGCTGAGCTAGGGTTTATTTGTACTAAAACCACTTAAAAATATTTTTATGAAGGTTTTGCCTTCAAATCCACACCAAACCAGTGTTTTCAGACATTGGCTTTTTTGAAAATCCTGATTTGTGTCTTTCATGGATACGGCTTTGTGAAAATATTTTTTTACCTGCATTTAACATTACCGTTTCATTACATTATAATGCACATTGGAATTTACTGCTTGGTTCCTTTTAAAATTAGAAATGCTAGAAAATCTCTTCTCAGGACTATACTGTTGTTTCAGAGACAGTGGTATAACCATGGTAATGGAAAATCCAACACACTGTTTTAAGTTTTTTGTTTTGTACCAAACACATGCTCCTAATTTCATCTGGATATAGTTCTGATTGTAACTTTTTTCCATATCATTCTTTTATGGGTTTTACAGTTTTATTATCCTAAGATAATATTTCAGTCATTTTCACTTGTCTAATTTTTGATTCATTGGTTTTTATCCTTCTCTCTCGCCACTATCACCATGCACTGTCATATCCATCTCTAGCACATCCTGTGTGAACACTGTATCATCAATCCAGAACAGACAGCATGTAGCTCTCAGCTACTGTGCTTTTATAGAGATAGAATGGACTGAAGGTCAAAGGTCACTTCTTCTTTTGGCTGGTAAATTGCTTTGTTGAATTGATGGCTTCAGCGTTGAAGTGAAATGTCCAAGTTCAGCTGAGGATGCTGTCCTGTTCTTAAATGTATTATTTTTATCCTAAAGCTCAGTCATCTACAAATAGCTTTTTTATTCTCATCTTATTTGTAATTCATTAGCTGAAAATGAACAGATCATTAACATTTTGCACTTTTTTAAATAGCTTAATATATATTATGCAGAAATACGAAAATGCATCATTTAGAATAGCATATACGATATAAATGAAACATATTTAACATATTTCTAAGTTAAAAAGAGAAATTTGTTGCATGTGCCTGAGAGCAGTATTGTTTTAAGTTCTAGTTTAGTTCGTAATGCGTATGAACATAACCAGTAGTGTCGACAGTATTTACAGTGCAAAGTCCATATTGAAGTGATTACTGTAACAGATTTTGCTGTATTGCACAGTGTGTATCCATATAACAGTACAGTGGTCTTTATATTGTGTTGTGATTTGATTCAACACAGTTGAGACATCAGCAGCACTGTACAATATCTGCAGTAATGAGACTTGTTGTAGAGCCTTATCGCAGTGGGTATGAAAAAATTATTCAATATGATGCCACAACAATGAACTCATTTACATGTAACCGTTCAGTCAGCTTATGCCAGTTTAGCTATGCCCATACAGGGCAGCCAATAAGATCAATGCTTATTTACATATTTGCCTTAAAGAACCAGTAACAGAAACAGCCTGTTTAATTCTAAAAAATGAAATGTAATCTAATTGATTAATAAATGTAATAATATTTGTCTTAATGCCTATAGACCATGGAGCGTGTGTTCCAGTATTGAGATAATAGTATTGAGATTAATAATTTAATAAAAATTATTAAATCAGTCAACATAAAATCAGTAATGGGGTTAGTCTCTGTCCAGCAGTGTGTAATGGTTATGCACTGATGAGTGAGCAGTAGACTGAGTGTAGTTTATTTTCTTACACTTTAACTGTTTAAATCAGAGAGCAAACACACAAATCCTTTAGATAAACACACACAACACACTCTTAAACCAAAAGAAAAACAGCTCAGTAAAGCTAGTTAGATCCTGCCTGATCCCTTTAGATCAGGAGTGCTCAAATGTTTGCTAAGGTGTTTTGTTGGGATGGACAAAGATTTAAAAAAGTATTATGGTGGCTCAAGATTTCATTTTACCATTACAGTGTTGATTGTTTCTTTCATGTTTGCTTCCATAACACTGACGGTGACAAGTGTGTTTATGAAATTTATTTGAGAATGACATAAAATTAGCTATTGAAAATGTTGGAATTAATTTTAGAATTCAGCACTGTGTCTGAAATGCATTTAGATATAAAAAATGCCTTCCTTTTTATTGGCTTTGTTTTTGTATTTGTGCAAATTTTTTGTACATCGTGACAATTGTCAAGAACCATTTTTATAAGTAGATTTTAATAACATTAAAAGGAAAACTGCCATTTTTAAAAATAAAAGCTTAATGTAAATGCATCATTCACTCTCCAGTCCGTGCAAGTAATTTACTGGCTCTAAGCTGTGAAACCAGCCTGTTTTCAAATCATTTGTTTTTGTGATGTCACAAAAACCAGCATTCAGTGTTTGGGTATTTATAAAACGAATACTGTTTTGTAACGGGAACTCTTACAGTAAAAATAACAGACTAAGCTTTTAGACCAAGTTCCTGCTCATGAATAAAAAATTCAAGAAATCTGGAAAATTACACACTTGACATGTTTGCAACCAACATCAAAATTGGCAGCACCCCCGGGCTGTAATTTGAGTTATACATTACCAGACTTCTGTCATTTTCAATGAGGAGAGATTCATGTACACTGGACTAAGAGCCACAGAAAGTTTTTAAAAAATATTTGAATTCACTAATAAAATTAATTATTATTAATTGAGTGTAGTGTCACATAACACTGAAACAATTGGATGTTCTCTTAACTCAGCATTGTCCACCATCACAGAGAGGGGAGGGACTCTATTCCTGTGATGCTTTTACTAATTAGCTAATAGCTGTTTGTTTTTAGCTATAGCTAAATCAGTTCAGTTAGCATTCTGATTAATGTTAACCCTCTGGAGTCGTCAGTCAATATAATCGAAATTCCACAAAAACACTTATATACCTCTGTGAGATTTTATCCTAGAAACAAAAGTAAACACACCCCAGAAAATGTAAAAGGGTCTACTTTTCAAATATATGTAGCTTGAATCTAAATTTTTAGAAATTTATGAGAAAAGCATAAATAAGCAGAGACACATTTTTGACTGACTAACAAAAATAATGTGGTACAAAACTGTAGTTGCAGAAAACTACAAAGAAAAATGCAAAGAAATCAAATTGCATTGAACTCTCTGAGTGGAAACCGCTATGTAACGTTCCACACATCTACATCATCTGTTTTAGCGTTAGCAAGAGGGTAATTATTATTAGGATTTGAAGTGCTCAGTTGGACATGTGGCATTTAAAAAACATTGCTCTCATTGTTTGTCTAATTCCAGTTTTTGTTGTTCAGTGAATGAATTAAAAATGTTAAAAGATTCTCCAAACAGCCGTACTGTGAGTAAAAACATGAAGATGAGCCTTCACTGCTACTGTGTCATCCAGAGTGACGACAGCAGGGCTTTAATCCACATTTAATTGAACTCTGGAGACTCTGAAGTGCGAGTGTAGGGCAGACGGCCCCAGCTGCTGTCCTTTAGCTTCTTCGCTCTCTAATGAGCTCCGCTAGTGCTACTGCTAGTTGTCCGCACGCGATCACGCTAGCCGTTGACGCTAACCGCTAACCACTGCATTTGAATATTTCTGATTAACTCTGTTGTAAACTCCCTCTGGACCACTCTCTCTCTCTCCTGTCCGTGCAGTAATTAGGCTCGGACGCCCGAGACAGGAAAGCACAGAAACAAAAGGCGGCGGAGGCTAAAGATAGGATTAACTCACGTCTGAATTACAAACGCAACGTGAGCGTCAAACGAGCTGACAGGCATCCGGCATCCCAACACGGTTTCTCTGACAAGTCTCTGGAGTGCTGCTTCTTTGCAGCCTGGCTCTCTCGCTCCCTCTCTCTCTTTTATGTTGTACCAGATGACAGCGTGTTACTTAACCTCTCCAGCAGTCGGGTTATTCTTCTATAATAACATCCCAGCAGAAGACATGGAGACATGCACTGCTTTGTACATCGTTTCCACATGAAAAAAGAATTATAGGCAATAATGATGTTGATGTGATATGCGTATTGCATTTGGCGAAAATTAATTCCGGTTTTATGTCTAATCACCATGTGATTTTAATGACATTTTAATCAATAATGAACTAATTGCCTCTTATTAACCAAACATTACACCAACCTTCCCAGTTATCAAGGTGTCTAGTTATCTAGTACACCTATTTTGCCAAAATGACAACTGCTGCCATGCTGTTGAATGGTAGATGTGCCTTTATAGCCAGAGCAGTGTATAACATGTCATAGCTTATGGTGATGAAAGCCGCTTGTCTTTCCCGTATTGAGCGAGAGGTTAAAAGTTGATTGATTAGCTCCAGTGTGTGCTACTGATCACCTTTTAGTGAGCTGTCCCTCCTTTACGCTGTGAGAATGGGGCTCATTTTGCTCTTTAAAGAATCTCTTCTTCATGAGAGCTGATCAATACTGCACATTCATCCTGCTGACTCGGAACCGTTCAGTACTGTGATAAATGATCCAAAAAACATCTTCCACTTCCTCGACTGCATTCAGACTGCATTTCTCTTCTCGTCTCTTCTCGTCTTGTCTTGTCTCTCACTCATATCTGTATATATTATTTCTTTCTCTGTAGATTCTGGCCTATACAGACGGTCTGCATGGTAAATGGCTGTTTATGGAGATTCGTGCCATTTTCTCTCGACGATATCTACTGCAGAACACAGCACTGGAGATATTCATGGCCAATAGGAGTAAGAACTTTCAATATACTCAAAATACAGTAATGAAGATAGCAACTATACATATGACAATATTCCTGTTTACGTATGTGTAGTTGTTAGCTTCATGGTAACTGTTACAATTTTATTTACACTGTGCCGCAGGTGCTCTCACTATATTCATATTAATATAAATTTCTGATATAGTATTGCATAAAAGGAGCAATTATAATTTTCTCCAGTGATTCATCTTCATATTATAAAACAGCAATTTTACGGACACCTAGTGGCCTGGATGTATTATGAAATTTTCTACTATACCTATTTTAAACATGGCTGCCCTAATGTGGGGGACCCACTCTGGAGCAAACACTGGCTCTTAGGAACTAAAAAACTGATTTTTCATCTCATCTGAGTTGCATTTTGCAACTAAACTATAATAACTTGATAAACATGATATGCTGCTTTGCGGTGGTAAAAATGGCTGATCGCTTCAGTGTTATTAAGTGTTACTTCCTCTGTACACTGCTACTAAATTTATTTGATTGATTTTATGTTTGGCTTTTTTCAAAAAAATATATAAAATTCAGTATATAAACAGTAATTAAGCATTGAAATATGCAGATGTTTGTTCTTTCTACAGACGTTAACTTATCACTGCATGTAATTAAACATGCTTAGCAGGCGGTCTGTGCATTTTGTTTCAGCTGCGGTGATGTTTAACTTTGCGGATGCAGCGATGGTAAAGAAGGTGGTGCACTGCCTGCCCAGAGTTGGAGTGGGAACGAACTACGGCCTTCCACAGACCAGGTTACACACCCACACACAACATGCTACACATACAAGTCTTATTCACTGTTCACACTGTATAACACTGTTCACACCATTACACTCTCTCTCTCTTTGAGAAAACAGTGTTTAATATTGTAGATGATGTCTGTTTTTACATGTTGCATGAAATTTGTGTGTGTGTGTGTGTGTGTGTGTGTGTGTGTGTGCATGTCACAGGTGTATATGGTGTAACTCAGCCTAATTACCTTCACACAAACACAATTCACATCATTTATTTATCTCCCTCACTGAGAAATAAATAGAGACTCTACAGAGCCTGCAGGGCACACACACACACACACACACACACACACACACACACACACACATACACACAGTCTGCTTCCAGCATACCATAACCTAAAGCTTCTGTATTCAAAGGAAAACCAGATGCCCATTCAAAAATGGGATAAATTCACCATAAATTATATATTGTATGAATTGCGTAATATAGGTACTATACTGTAATGTGAACTAAACAGTACCACATTTAAATAAAGTTTTGCAATATATATTAACATTTATAAATAACTTTGCTCCATAATTTGTGACATTTTTGAATTCCCAGTTAAATATCCCAACACTAACATCCTAATTTAATGATCTGAATATATTTGAATAACCACACCCTTTTCTAACATTGGTTTTTTTTTCCCTGGAGTTCCTGTAACATTCCTGATTTTTTTGCTTTTGGTGTTGTTTCCTGATTTGTTCTGCAGGTTGTTTGGAGAGCAGTAATGACTGTAATCCCTTGTGGTGGCAGTGATTAATTCTCTAATTTGGCGCTGCTTTAATGGGCTTCAGGGTCATTTATTTTTCTGTCCACGTCTGAGCCAAGACTGTAGAGGATCACACAGCAGCTTTTTCCCACAATACATTCCAAACAGGGAACATTAAAACTGCTGCTACTTATTATTGTATATCACACAATATATACAATATACAAACCGGATTCCAAAAAAGTTGGGACAATAAACAAATTGTGAATAAAAACTGAATGCAATGATGTGGAGGTGCCGACGTCTAATATTTTATTCAGAATAGAACACAAATCACAGATCAAAAGTTTAAACTGAGAGAATGTATCATTTTAAGGGGAAAATATGT
>BRDA01008315.1:15493-26241 GCA_036984385.1 Crenuchus spilurus | reverse complement strand
CTTCCTCCTGTACTGAGCACTGATACATTATACAACACTGGACAGGCGCCGGCCCCCACTCCTACAGCCACAGATATTAGTCATCAGAAATTAACATCTGTCTACCTCCACTGTAATCATACATGTCAGTCTTTTACAATTTACACACAAACTGAGATTCATTTCATCACCATTTCATCACCTGATCTTAATTAGTATTAAAATTATTCATTGTCTTTTGGGTAAACAAGCAAATGGGACACCCTGTGAGTTCACCATTTATTAGTTAATAGTGATAATCAACAAAAAATGATTTGTTTATTTAATAGAATATTTGGTTTGATTGCAGACAATCACACCCTTACACTCTTAATATGGCTAAACAAAGTAATATTCCTTTTCTAACTCACCCAATTTCTTGCTCTTAACTATTTAACATCCACACCAAGACAGAAGTTATATATATATATATATACCAAATGGTTGAGATGGCATTGTGAGCTCTAGTGGATGCTAGAGTGGTAGAGATGGCACTGTGAAGTTTAAGTTAAGTTTAATACTTTCTACAAACATTAAACATTTAAATATGTCCTTTTCTATAGCTGGGTCACAAAGACACAAAGCCTTGGAGGTGTTTATACTGTTATACTGACTCTGCTCTGCTGTGAGACCAGACATGCTGGAGCCATCAGAGCTCACCAAGATGTTAACTCACCCTGCTGATGTAGTCCTACTGATAGACTATAGGCAATGGTTTTCTCTTGATTTACATATAATCTGCATAAAGGTTTAATACTTCAATGGTGTTTTTGTTAAGGATGGTGAGGGGACCCCCAAGGGCGACCTCAGCCCATCACCTTGCTCCTCTTTCTCTCTCTGGGTTGTGAATGTATATGAATGTATATATAATTCTACAACACACTCTTAAAAAAGATGTTTTTTCAAAAAGTTCTTCAGTAAACAAAATGGTTCTATATAGATATTTATTGAGGAAAATGATCCAATATGACATATTTTTGAGAGACAAAAGTATGTGAACCTTTACTTTCAGTATCTGCTGTGACCCCCCCTTTACAGCAATAACTGTAACTAAACGTTTCTGTAACTGTTCTTTAAACGTTCTTTGGTAGAACCACTTGTGTGTTTAGGGTCGTTGTCTTGCTGCATGACCCACCTTCTCTTGAGACTCAGTTCATGGACAGATGTTCTGACATTTTCTTTGGAATTCTGATTTGTCTGTTCCTGTCATGTTTGTCATGGCTCCTCTGAACCAGACTGTGACGGATGTCTGCAGAATTGGTTCTGTAAGTGCAGTGCAAAACTGGATCAGCAGCTCCCGGGGCAGACCCAGCTGTTGAGGATGGTGTTGATGTTGGTCTCCACAGTCGACACCAGGCTGAAGATTGTGAGGAGCAGCAGTGCTGAGGGGTGTCTCCTAAAGTCCACTATCATCCCCAGAATTGAGCATGTTTAACTTGTTCTAAGCAGTAGCCAGTCGCACACAGCATACTCTCAACCGGAAGCGACCGTCCACCTGGAGGTCTGCATCGAGCACTAGGGGGATCACCCAGGACAGACTGCCAACCATATCTGGGCAAACATACATACATACATACATACACAGACATACACACACCAGGGTAATTTTAGAGTAGCCAAATCACCTGACCTCCATGTTTTTGGACTGTGGAAAACCAGAGACCCCGGAGGAAACCCACGCAGACACGGTGAGAACATGGAAACTTTGCTCAGATGGGGACTTGAACCCAAAACCTCAGCGCTGAGAGGCGAACGTGCTAACCACTAAGCCACCATGCCACCCAAAAACTGTTTTATACCCTACTGGAAAAAATGATAAACCACTGGGAAAAAGACAAGTAGTGGGATTTGGTTAATGGGCTTGAACACTTTTCAATTCCATTAGAAAACCATGAGATGCATCTAGAATCAGCCACAAGTCATCCATTAAACCAGGGGAGTCAGATTCCAGTCCTGGAGGGTCGATGTCCAGCACAGTTTGGTGATGTCTCTGCTCCGACACCACAAATAAGCCTGCTGAGTTGAATCAGGTGTGTCGGATCAGGAAGATCACCAAACTGTGCAGGAATCCGGTCCTCTAGGCCTGGTGTTTGACACCCTTGCACCCCTGCATTAAACCATCAGCATCCTTTATATATTGATATCAAACCACCAGAAAGCCAATTACGTGCACTACATATCCAAATATATGTCACTGTCAGTGCACACACACAGCTTCCCTGTAGAGAAGTATTACCAATAGAATAGGATGAACCTGTTGGTACATTGACTAATGCCAAGCATGAGCTAGAAGCCCCCCAGCACTGTATTCTCTGCTTCATCCAATACTTTTGGGATGAGCTGGAAGTGGAGGATCATCCAACATTGTGACACTCTTGTCGCTGAATGCAATCAAATCCTCACAACAATGCTCTGAAATGAGGTACAACAGGTACTTTTGTCCACACAGAGTAGCCTTACTAACCTTTATACCTCATTACAAGACCAACAGAAAGGTTTCTCTTCAGCAGGGTAATGAATCACATCTCCTGTGTCATGTTCTTGCCAGTACAGCACTCTTATAGACGTTAGACCGTCTAAAATTTGAATCTTGGGTTATGGGTGCGAACCTGATACAGACATCAGTTGTCTGGCCTCAGTAATAAGATCCAAGGCAAGCAGCATTGCATATACACATTTGTCCTGCCAGCTACTTTGGCCGTGAAGCGTATGATTTAAACTGCATTAAAAGTTGATGGCGATGGTCTCCGGTGACACCGGAACATGTGAAGGCATCACCCGGAGTACAACGTCGGTGATGGGGAGCCGGGCAGGGGAAGGCGGTGCTTATTATGACTCTGTGGCACCTGTTGAGTGCTACAACATTGTTATGGGCTGCCGCTAATCCGAATGTCATCTGATGCAACATGGTGCACAGTGGGAATTGTGGCACGATTCCACTGCTGCTTCCAAACACATCTCAGACATGACTTCTGCACAGTTGAGTCTCTGGGAGGGGAACCAAGAAGGTAATCTTCCATTTTAGAGGCAGCTGTGACTCTGAATACCGCAGAAAGGCTGCACTGACTCCATTAGGTTAGTCTGAGATTCGTGTAAGATTTCGTTAAACCAGCAATTTCCTCCTTCTGTGTAACTGCTTTTTGGATCTCGATGATGTGATGCAAGAAAAATGAGGATGGAGGCATGTTTGACTGTTTTTCTGCTCTTCTCGTTCCACCACTTTGACTTTTTGACTCTTTCTTCTGGTTGCACAGGAAATGAACGCAGCACTGATTCATGACAAGTTGTTCATCAAAACGTTCTGGGAGAAAAAAATCTCAAACCACACACAGATGATAGAAAACGAGGAGCTGAGGCTGAAGAGCAGCGCGCTGTCCAAGTAAGTATTTGTCAAGTGAGTGCTTTCATTTTTCAAGCTCTCTATAGTGGTTGAAGAGAATCCATTACATGTTGGGTTTGTAATGGTCTCTGATGGTTAACTGCATCAAGTCTGCATCCACAACCCAAAATTTAAAGTGTACAAAGCGTTGAACCAAAAATGAGCTTATGTATGAAGCTAGAGAGGTGAACTGGCAAGAAAATGATTAAATCACTAATTAAACCACCTGTAATGGTGTATAAAGGACAGTAATGGTATGTAATTGGTTGTCTGATTATTGAGATAAAAATAGAACTGTTGTATAAACGTTTTCTTTGGTTTCTTATTTGCCTCAGATTCTTAATATTCTAGATTTTGCTTTATTTTACCCCCCTGCTATTTCATTCTAGTGTGAGTGTTTGTTATTGTTGGTTGTTGTGTTGTTTTGTGTCTGTATACATGTAAATATGATAAAAACGATATATTCTAATTTCTAAAATTTCTTCTTGTTGCTCAAAATGCATAAAAGCAATAACACATACATATTTTTAAAAATGCATAATATACTTATAGTATTAATTAATTAATGAACCAAATTATCAATCAATTATTAATTAATTAATAAATAATAATAATCCTCACTTTTTTAACTTAAGAGTTTGATGTGACATGTATACACTGTTAAAGATTCAGTCAGTATACTGGTGCATTTCCAAAAATGTAGTACATCATGAAAAAGCTCATGTTCATAATTTAATTCAGACAGCTAAACCCATCCGCTATAACTCCCCCAATCACTTGTAATGTCCCTGACGTTAGGAGGGTGAAGACTAGCACAGACCTGCATGTGAAGTAAGGCTCCGCCTTTTTTCTAACTGCTGCTGATACATCGTCACTGGGCAGCCAATGAGCTCTGAGAAAAGCACAGCTCTGATACATCAGCTAACAGACACCTGAGCACATAGTTGCCAGGTACATGGTTTTCACGCCAAATTGGGCTTGTTTGAAAATCCAGTCGCGGGTGAAAATTCAAGGGTGGCGGGGTGTGTTTTTTGGGCTACTTTTAAAAATTACCACGGCTGCCAAAAAAACAACAAAAAAGTGGGTGTTGCCTAGGATATTACTTCAACTTGGATGGCAAACGTGCATAAGTCGACACTAAGGAAGTTTGAATACAACAATAACAACGAAGAGAACATAACAATATAAGGAAAGATGAGAGAGCCTGAAAAGGAGAGATAGAGAGAGTGAGTGAGAGAGAGAGAGAAGATGAAGAGAAAACAGTCACTAGCTAATATGCCAGGTAAATGGGGAAATACGGGAGGCGGTATTGCAAGGACTGGGAAAAAGAAAAAGGTTTAATGGACTGATAAATCCCTCAAAAATTGTACACTCATAGTTGTTTTGCCATTTGCTTCAAATGTGTGACAGACATATTTTGGGCTAGTTTAAGCTTCTGAAGGGCGGGTTTTACACTGACTTTGGGCTGGATATTTTTGTTGGACCTGGCAACCCTGTCTGAGCCAGCCGACATTGCATGGTAGTAGTAATAGGGAGAGAGTGCCATCTACCCATCCAGAGAGAACCAATTTTCTCTCTCAGGCCCCGGCTGTCGATGGCCAGCAGCACGACTGGGCATCAAAGTTGCAATCCATATTTCAAGCTTTTTTAAATGTTGAAAATATTAGAATAGTAGTTTACTCAAAAATAAAATATCCTCATTTTAAAAATGTAAAAGATTCCCGTGGTTTAATGGGTGACTTGTGACTGATTCTAGACATTTTCTAATAAAATCTACAGCGGCCGGGGTGCTCAACTCCAGTCCTGGAGGGCCGGATTCCTGCACAATTTGGTGATTTCTCTGCTCTGACACTACAATTAAACCTGCTCATTACCTGCTGAACTGAATCATGTGTGTTTGATCAGGAAGTTCACAAAACTCTGCAGGAATCCGGCCTCCAGGACTGGAGTTTGACACACGTTTGACACTACAGGAATCACGTGGACACTAATGGTAAACATTAAAGTCCCATTAAGCTTTAACACTGAACGCCACATCAAAACATTAGAATATTGTGAAAAAGTTCATTGCTCAAAAAAGTAAAATGTCACATTTTATATTCATTATAAGTAAAATGACATATTTCATATATTTTTTTGTTTTAATGTTGACTTCAGACTCTCAGATAATGATATGTTGAGTTTGAGTAAATGACTATAAACAGTATAAACACTGTGTGTCTCTCAGAACTACAGCTGCCACATTCCTAATATCAACACTCCTGAACCAGAGACATCATCACAAGTGTCTTACCTGGACTAAGCAGAACCAGAACTGGTCCAAAGTTTTCAGATTTCATTAGTAAATCAGCTCCTAGAGTCTGAGACACACAGTCCAAGCTGTCTGAAGTCCAGTGTGCAGGTTCTGCAGTCTGTGATGGTTTGAGCTGCTGATGTTGGTCCAACTGTGATTTTAGAGAATTTCATGCTTCCATCTGCTCACAAGCTTTATGAAGATGCCCAGCAGCTGCCCACAGTGCCAACACTACTACTGACCATCATATTACAGTGACTGACTGGACAGCTATAAGTTTACAAGTAATTAATATAAAATATATCATTTTTGAGTTAAATTATGAAAATAAAGAAAGTGATGAAAGCATCACCACAAAAACAGAACAAAGCTCAGTGCTGCATTTGTTTGGTTAATGTAACACCCCCAGATCAGTGTTGCTCCTTATAATATTTAAACTTGTGTTTACGCAGACTCCGTGACGAATGGCTCGTGCGACTGGAGAGCCGAACAAAACACCTCAAGAATTTCTGTGATGCACACGCCCTTAAATCACCAGCAGCCAAGCAAATCATTCAAGAATGACTCCAGAACCCCCTGAGGCCAAATACTGAATAAACCCAATAAAACTCTGTTCTCTGTGACATTGTGCTCTGTTCAGAGGGCTTTAAACACCGCTTGGTTGTATACAGCAGCTTTTCATCAGCACACTGAAAGCTAATATGACCAACAAGAGCAATGTAAACAGAACTAGTCCCACATCACTTGTCATTAAAGTCCTCTACAGTAAACAGGTGGTGTGAAGGGCACGGACAAGTATACACCAATCTGTTCATGAAAGAAATGTCAGGCATATCAGCGTGTTTACACCCTTGTTGAAACACATAATCCTATGCAGACATAATGCATTTAAAATAATAGCCCAAAAGATTTTTAACAGATATATACATTAATTACATAAAACGGCCATAATGTTGCATTTGAAGGGTTCACTTCTTCAGTTGTTAGTTTTTGACATTATTTGAAAATACCCACTGTTCTGTACATTGTGTGTAAATTTCATAAAGACTGGACCTAAAGAAATGACCCAAAATGACTTAGAAACACGTCTGGTTCCACTGATGTCCAGTAAAAGCAAAACATTTAATTTCCCCTGTAATTTACTGTATTTGCAAACAAACTCTTCTTTTATCTCATTAAAATTCCAATTTTAGACTAAGACAAAATATATTGGATGACTTAAGTACCTCATATAGCCAACACTGAAGTGAAATTGACCCAAATCTTATAAGTACTTTCATCATCATTAATTTTATTTTGACCAACAGTACCTCAGAAGTTTAATAAACCCAGTTAATTTCATAATAATTCAATAATAATAACATTATTCTACTAAATTTTAAAAAATTCCAGAAGAAAAACAAGGCAAGAACCTGCTGATACAATAAGATACAGGCTTACAAAACTGTATATTATGCCAAGAGTCAGTATATTGCCATATTTTAACACTTAATTTTAAGAAAAAGTGTCTGCAGTGCTGCATTCACATGTTTATGTTAGGTTGGAAGAGTCCAGTGGCTGAAGATAGATGACAACAGCACCATCCAGTGGTTGGGGCTTTAAACACAATACACATTAATGCAGTATCACAAAACATAATATGGTCATCTCCATATTTCTACACCTGTAGTGCTTTACTTTTACTGGGGAAAATAATTTTAGATGGGTGTTAAAAAAAAAAAAAAAAATGAAGGCATGTCAGACACAGGCTGTTACACAGGCTTTTGTTCAGCACAAACTCAGCAACAACAGTGTCAAAACAGTAAGAGTGTCATAAATCTATATTTAAATTAAATCTGCTCTAAACTCTAAACACTGCTGATTACAGTTTTTAGAAATTGTATGAGGTTTCATTTCTAAAGCTTAATAAATGTGAGTTGACGTGTTTCACTCATTCAGTGGTAACTAAATTGAATATTTATGGCCATTCAGGGTGAAATGTCTCAGTACAGACGAGAACTCTTTTGATGGAACATCTTTGGACATTCCACAGCCAGTAATCCACCAATGGAATGTCCGGAATTACCATGTCATTATCATATGAATGACAGGTCATGTAATTTGGCGGGGGGAGGGAAATGCTCTGAAAACATGTCTCTGCTTATTTAAGCTCCTCTCACAAATATCTAAAAATATTTTTTGATTCAAACTAAATATTTCAAAGTAGAACCATTAAGGTTGCTTCTTTTGTTTAGTTTCTAGGATTAATTTCTCAGTTATATAAGTGTTTATGTGGAATGTTGTTAATATGCCACCGGCGGGAGAGCCGACTCCAGAGGGTTAAGAAGCTTTTACGGGTATAAGGGATAAAATCTCATGGGAAATAGGCAGAGTTTTGAAACTGTCATAATACAAACTCGACAGCAAGCCAACGTAGTCAATGGATTGCGTTTATTCTTTGTTGAAATATTCCTACATTCCTGCATACAAATCATTTTTTACAAATGTTTATGATACACAGATGCTCAATAAGCTCACGTCTGTTATACTGAGGAACCTAAAACAAATAAACTGAAGGAAAAAGGATGTTCTCAACAAAGGTTACATCAGAAATGCAGTTTAAGACTTGATTTTGAACTGACACAAATCAGCCATAACATTAAAACTACCTCATTCTCCATTTTTTCAGCTCTACTGACCATTTAGGCACTTTCCAGTTCAATGACAGACTGTACACAGTGTTTAAAAACTCCAGCAGCTGTGCTGTGTCTGGTTCAGTTATACCAGCGCAACACACTAACACACCACCACAACATCAGGGTCACTGCAGCGCTGAGAATGATACACATGCTCTGTGGGGGTCCTGACCATTGAAGACAAAGTATACAGATAATGTAGGTGTTATTTGATTGGTGGATCATTCTCACTATTGCAGAGACACTGACGTGGTGGTGGTGTGTTAGTGTGTGTTGTGTGAATCAGTAGAGTTGCTGGAGATGTGTCCACTCACTGTCCTCTATTAGACACGCCTACGGTGTTGGTCCACTTTGTAGATGTAAAGTCAGAGACAGCAGCTCAGCACATTTTGTGTTGGTCCTCTGGTCCTGATCCTGTTGGGGCACCATTTTCTGACACTGAGGTGTCAGATCCATTCTAACACACACTAACACACCACCACCACATCAGTGTGCTCTGTGGTGGTCCTGACCATTGAGTGAAAGGAGGCTAAACACAGTATAGAGAGATACAGATGGACTACAGTCTAAGTGTAGAACTACAATGTGGACCTGTATGATCAGTGGAGCTGTAGTGTAGATACAAGGAGGTGGTCATAATGTGTGTATATTAAAGCTAATTTCAATAAAAAATGGCCAAACTTGTCATCTTGTCCCTGTACAGACCAGCAGACTTAAAAACACGGTCTTTCGTTGTCTATACAAGGAAAATCACTTCTTCTTCTTCTTCCCTTTCTTCCCTCCTTCTCCTTGTTGCGCTCCTGATTCTCCTCCCCCACTTTTCTGAGTTCTGGTCTTCAACTTCGGAATCATCTCAGCCACGTAAAACATAAAGTCTTTCCCTGTAAAAGAACAAAACCTGAGTAAATAGGACTTTAATAAATAACAGTGGTGTCCGTCCTGGTGCTGGAGCAATGCCCACTTTAACACACCTGATGAAGGTAATGAAGACCCTGGATCTGACCTCTCTAAGATGGTAGATCACCAGAACCATAGTTGGGCAGCCCTGACATACGGCAATGGTTATGAGAACTAAGCAAACTCTGGTGTGCAGCAGCAGGTGTGTTAAACATGTAATTTATAAGAGTTTACTGAAGCTGCCTTTATCGGGTAAAAATATGATACTTGCATATATTTTAAAAACTAAAAACAGAGATAAAGTAGATGTCATAATATTAACTTTTTTAATCATTTGACAGCAACAGATAGCATGTAGTGTAATTAAAATCATACCATGTTAATAAATGGCACAGAACATTGCAGAGTTTTTATACTCTCAAATAAAAAAAAACAAATAAAAGCAGCAAAGGTTGTATATTTGCAATGCAAGCATTATGGGCACCTTTTAAGTAGACATCACAGAGACGATGGATGATCTATAATGCTGATACCACATTGTACCTTTTATGAATTTAAGAAAATGTTAATAGAAAATAACTTGACTTGAGATGAAAGGATAGGTTAATCATTTTTCTATAACAGCTACACTGATAAGCCTGTAGAGTGGTGACACTGACACTAGGGGGAGCTCTAACATTGTTCTACAGCAGCTACACTGATAAGACTGCCTGTAGAGTGGTGACACTGACACTAGGGGGAGCTCTAACATTGTTCTACAGCAGCTACACTGATAAGACTGTCTGTAGAGTGGTGACACTAACACTAGGGGGTGTAATATACTTACTACAGGTAAACTTCTCATGACACAAGCTTCCATCCTCTTGCTTGATTTGGACACGCACTCGTCCTCTGAACTGCACGTCTCTATTACACTCCCTTGAATACATCTTGTTGTGCTAGGAAAAATAAACAAACATTCCCCATAAGTACTTCCCCAGAAATGAATCAAAGTGAACAAGAAATGTGTTTTGATGCAGGTGACAACACAAGTAATCAAATACAGAAATACACAGTATATAAAGTTTAGCATAGAAGACAAACAAGTGGCCGAATGATGTATGTGCAGTGTGATAAACAAATACAAATGAGACGAGTACTGGAGCAGAGAAATAAGCAGCAATGTACAGTCATGGTCGAAAGTGTTGGCACTGTGAATTTTTTCCAGAAAATGAAGTATTTCTCCCAGAAAAGTATTGCGATTACACATGTTTTGTTATACACATGTTTATTTCCTTTGTGTGTATTGGAACAACACAAAAAACAAATTTGACAATTTCACACACAACTCCAAAAATGGGCGGACAAAATTATTGGCACCTTTTCAAAATTGAGGGTAAATAACTTTGTTACAAGCATGTGATGCTCATTCAAACTCACCTGTGATAAGTAACAGGTCTGGGCAATTTAAAAATCACACCTGAAACCAGATAAAAAGGAGAGAAGT
>BRDA01008315.1:0-15393 GCA_036984385.1 Crenuchus spilurus | reverse complement strand
TGAGTCCAGATCTAAATCCCATTGAACACCTGTGGAGAGATCTTAAAATTGCTGTTGGGAGAAGGCACCCTTCAAATATGAGAGACTTGGAGCAGATTGCAAAAGAAGAGTGGTCCAAAATTCCATTTGAGAGGTGTAAGAAGCTTGTTGATGAAAATACTTCATTTTCTGGAAAAAATTCACGAGTGCCAACACTTTCGACCATGACTGTAACTACACGTTGCAACAATTGTGACTGGTCTGCACTGTATTTCAGCCTTTGCTGCCATTATTAAATTATATATGAATATGAATATGGATGAAGTTAAAGGAGGAAGTCTGTACAAAATGAACTTGTTCAACTCCTTACAACAGAACACAGCACATTCATAGCGAGAGATTTCCTCAAGTTTCAGTTTGGATGCAACAAAACCTGGGCCCTGAGGACTAAGGCGCTGATACTATGATCAGATTGGGTACCGGTCATGCATCACCATAGACAGCCGGGGCAAATTTGGCTCTCTGAGTGGGTAGGTGGCACTCTAACCATCACTAAGCAATGTCCACTGGCTCAGGTGTCTGTTAGCTGATGTATCAGAGCTGCACTTTCCTCTGAGCTCATTGGCTGCCCAGTGATGATATATCAGCAGCAATTAGAAAAGAGGCGGAGCCTGGCTTCACATGCATCAGAGGAGGCCTGTACAGTAAACCCCCCATATTCACGGGGGTTAGGGACCAGAACCTACTGCGAATAGCGCAAATCTGCGAATACTTGTAACCCCCCTAAAAGTGCTTATAAGTACCTATTTTGATGGTTAAATCCAACCATATGCCTTAAAGTATCATCCTTAACACTTCAGAAACACGTGTAAGGACATAGAAAATAAAGTTTACTCTCTCTCTCTCTCTCTCTCTCTCTCTGAGCCGCTTGCACTTCATCACTTACACTTTGTGCTGGAAGCCTGAGAAGAAGCTGGACGTTTAGGGGGCATCTTATGGGTAAAAGAAAAGCAAAACTAGTCAGGTCTTCAGCTCCCGCGAAAGTGGCTGTGTGTTGTGTGGATTAGCCAATGAGGGCTGGCCTTCTACGGCCATCCGAACGCCAGCCAATAGCGTTCGAGTATTGGAGCATGAATGTACCCAACTGTTGTACAGTACATATTGTGGCGTTTCAGGTGGTCCCCGGCATCCACTGGCTGTGTGCCAGTTTGCATATTTCCCATGGGTCTGTTTGGGTGGGCTGTTGTGGGTTAAATGTGTTCTAATTTAGCTTAGGGGTAAAGTAAGTGGGGTTCTATTTGTGTTCATTGTGTTAAATTTGTGCTTGGTGTGTGACTGTTAGGATAGGTACAGTGACTTACCGCCAGTGTGGGACGTTAGGGATAGATAATAGTCTGAATGAAGTGCTTGTGAGGAGGTTTTTACTACTGCTGTTTCTCTGTCAGTTTTGCTGAGAGAAAATAAAACCCGTTAAAGAATGGCCTCATCCTTTTAGCTCGTTCTGCAGTGCAGCGAGAGGTTTATTATGAGATCATCTTGAATGTTATATTTCAAGTAAGAACTGTTCATTATCTGTTGTTGAAGAAGAGGAGAAATCACCTGCAAGGTTGCAAAATTTGTCAAAACAGAGAGGCACAAGGATTTCTATTCCAGATTGAAGCAGGATAACTGAATTCTGTACTGTTTCTGCCTAGAAACTGTTTGATTGGTGTGTGCAGGACTCTTTAAAAACAGAGCCAAAGTGTGCTATGATGGGGCCATGCTATGTATAAAAGGCTACAGTGATTAATACAGGAGTGTGTTTGATGTGAGATGGGCTTAAGACCAGCAAAACAAAAACAAGTGTCATCCATACCTCAACATAGACATTCACTCCTGCAGCAGTCAGAACGTCCCTGATTTCAGCACAGGAAGGGTTTTCCACTGCCTACACACAGACAGTACGTTAACATACAAAAAACAACCCAAAAAACAAATATGCTTTAATAGAGAAAAAGTCTTAAACCAGACTCACCTTGTCAATTGGTATTCTTCGACCTTCTGCTAATGTCTTCTTGCTGTTAACGAAAGCTGGATATATACACAAGAACCTGCAAGAAGTTCAGGAATAGATGCTGTATTTAAATCAAAAGTAAGACATATTCAACATTATGTTGTTGAGAAATGTTTGGTCAGTAGGGGTCAAAAGAGGAAATTATAAGTCTGTATATATATACACAAGTCTGTTATAATGGTAGTAATAAATATGTTAATTAAATTAAAAAAGACATACATGGTCAGACAGACAAATATATACACATACACTACCAGCCAAAAGTTTTAGAACACCCTAATTTTCCTAGGTACTTATTGTAAATTAGAGTTTAATGTCTCATTGACTCTGAAATGAAAGCAGAGGAGTTAAATAAGAACTCATGGAATCATTTATAAACCAAAATGTGTCTAAACTTTAGACACAAAGTGGCACCTTTGTCAGATATAACAGCTGAAGACACTCATGACATTCTTTCTACAACAGACATCAAACATTCTTCACAGTTCTTCACTAATCTGCTGCAGAACATCACATAAATGTTGGCACTTGTAGGTTTGCTTTGCTTTTCACTTCATCCCAAATCAGCTGGATGGGGTTTAAGTCTGGAGACTGTGCTCCACTTCATGTTTTCAAGCTGACCATCTTGTTGTTTTTTTCCTGAGGTAGTTCTGGCAGAGCTTGGACTGATGTTTTGGGTCATTATTTTGCTGTAGGATGTAGCCCTGACACACTGAGCACATACCTGAGCGCACTGCAGAATGATGTGGTAGGTGTGGCGGCTCAGGTGTCTCTGTTGGCATTAGTAGCAGCAGCTTTCACGTCTTGATCTGCCTCTATTACTGCAGAACAGCTTTAACCTGTTAACCCATCTTGTGTTCCTAACAAAAGCCTTTGTGTATAATTCTGTAATGTACATTAATTAAGTTTTGGGTACCTTTACATTTTTTTTTAAACCTCAGGAAGTTTTCCACTTACCTTTGTATCATTTCAAACTGTTCACTGGACTTGAATGACTAACTGGAATAAATAACTGGAAAAACTGGGGTGTTCTAAAACATTTGATTGGTAATGTATATAGAGAAAAGACGGGACACACACACACACACACAGGTAGACAGACAGACAGACACACACACAGGTAGACAGACAGATCATCAGACAGGTGTGTTGCAGTGGTTACACTACATGTGAAGATAATCCGTATTTCACCCAGAGTAAATGTCTGAGATGAACACACTGTGTTTCAGAACTGTTCTCCAGTCTAGAACCTTCACATGATTGTTTTAAAACGTGTTCACCGCTTAGTTTTTGGTTTATCAGCTTATGTATTCAGCTGCTTATTTCACTGTGAAGACATAATGTTAAATTACAAAATAAAAGTCCTTTCCTCACGCTACAGAACGTCATTATTGCTGTAAATGTTAAGAGTCACTGACCTGTTTGTACACGTTTACTTACGTTCTAGTAGAGAAATGATCTGATCTGATCACTCACCTCTCTTTATCAGCGGGGTTTGTGCTTAAATAAGCCATATTGACGGACTTCTTTTCTGAAATAAAGCGATTAGAGGTACTTTAATGCTAAATATGCTGTATTATCTCACATTTCAGCAGAGCTACAATCACCACACGCTCTTCTTTGTGGCTTACAGCAGTATCTACTCCATATCACCCCTACCGGCCAGGAGGAGAAACGGGCTTCTGTCAATTTACGTGAACGATGAGAGAACGTTACGGCTCCAGTGTTTCAAATTGTGTTGTCATAAGCAGAACGTTACTGTAATATTATGTGATAATAACCACAAGATAAACAAATGAGAACGTTTTGTGTTTGCTGGGGCTGCACTACTCTCTCCATTCAACAGGGGGCGACCAGTATTACAACTCTATTCTACACATGTTGAGTTGCCAGATTGGCAGGTTTTCTTTCGCTGGCTATTTATACTATCTTGTTCCTCATCTTACATTTTATATAAAATAATAATAATAATAATAATCATCATCATCATCATCATCATCATCACCATCACCACCATCATAGTGTGGAATGCTTCAAGAATAAAAAAAAATAGAAAAGAAAATTAATTTGAAAAGATCCAATTCGACGGTTTAAGAGTATTCAGCCATTTGATTTAGCAGTTCGTAGCGTCTTGTGACTGAAGACTATATTATGCTCGGCTAGTTTCTGTCCATGAGGATTTGAACTGGAGTATTTTGTGAGCTGGCAACCCTGTGCACATGCGCGGTCAAAGCCATCGCTTCCACAGCAGCTCAGCTTGATAAGCATTGCTGTAGCGTAAACAAAGGTAAACATAAATGTCTTTATTTTAAAATATTTCATTTAAAATCCATACAAATTGTAGCCATTAAACTACACACATATCTCTACTGAGAAGCGGCAGTTTGGGTTAGTAAAGTGTTTTTGTTTAATTAAAAATGGCTGAGATGTTTTGTTTTTAGGTAGAGGTGATAATTCTGCTTTATTTGGCTGGTTTATTTAATAATAACTTAAGTATTTTTTACTTCATTTGCATTATTTGTAAGGTGTAATATGTGTATGATGTGAACAACCTTTAATGGTTTATTTACAATGTTCTACTTTTAGAACTTGTAAGTTCTACTTTGACTGTTTAGTCAATTTATATTCAAAATGAGTTTACCTTAAATAATATTTATGTTCTTCTTCTTCTTTTTCTGCTGTTATTCTGTTGTTGTTATTATTATTAGTTTTGTTGTTGTTATTGTTATTTAAGTATAGGCATATACAGTATTTAGATGATTTCTGATATTTGTGTGATGGTTACCATGACTTTACAGGTTATTATATCATCATTTATTCAAAATATGTCTCTGTTCTTAATAAATAATTATTCTTTTCAGACAATGTTTGCTTTTATTGTCCCTTTAACATGTTCTTTTCTTATCATTAATTTATTTTTTAATTATTTTTATTTACTTAATTTTATTTTTAAAATGTCAAGTTATTTTCTGTATTTATTTCCTTATTTTATGTATGTGTGGTTTCACTAAGTGCATTGTTGGGTTTTATGTGTCCCAAGCTTGTGCTGAATATTCATATAATTTAAAATAAAAGTCTTAGGATTAGGCCTGAGGACATTTCTAAAACTCTTAATTTGACAGGCGTGGTCTGGTGGTTAGGGATCTGGTCTTGTGACTGTAAGGTTGCAGGTTCGATGCCTGGGTAGGTAATGACTGATGTGTCCTTGAGCGAAGCACCTAACTGCTCCCCGGGTGTATTGGATAGGGCTGCCCACCTCGGGCACATGTTCTCAAAGCTTTTTCCTTATAATGAGATTGAATGTGAATAAAAACATCTTATCAAGTGTCTTACTTTCCTTTTGGCTCACAGGTTCATCATGTCAGCGGTAGAGAGCACTTATGAGCAGTAATAAGTAGGAAAAGTTTGGTGTTTCCTATATGATTGTTTTAGTACATTAAGCCATATTAATCTAAGTGTTTTTGAGTGTCCCTGTTCTAGCACAGGTTGGTACTGTTCTGCACCCTGCAGGCTGCATTTCTCTGATAAAATGTCATGAATCTAACTTACTCTAATGTTTATTCTTTGTCTCTAAAAGCAAAAACTACAAGACCAACAGAGGTGTTCACTTCTACTGGATGGATGTATGTCTGCATTATAAGAACACTCAAGGTAAAAGAGATGATTTGGTGTATATAACACAGAGGGCCTTGGAGGACTTTCCCTGTCGTGCTTTGCCAGCATTCTCACCTTGGTTTCCTTCTGGTACAGAGAAGTATTTACCAATCAGACCTAAAAAGGCTCCACCAGTCATTTCAACACTACATTTAGAAAGTAGATGCCTGCAGAGGTTAGAGTCTGATTCTCGGAGTTGTCCAAGTGATCAAGAAGTAGTTGAAGCAACTCGTAAGAGGAAAGTCAACACAAGTACTGATGGAAAGCAGCCAACGAAGCCTACAAGGTCATGGAGTGTGTTGTCCCATAAAACTAAAACAACTGAGGGCTCACAGTCTTTCTCCAAACACTTCCAAAAGACGGTTCAGACATACGGGCTTCACATCCACCAGAGAGCCAAATGGATCATCTCTGAGCTGAACTGTGCACCGCAGAGTGCTGAAGACGTTTGGTCCAGAATCAGCCATGCCATTAAGCATGCCAGGCTTCCATCATGTAATGCAAACTTTCAGAGGAACCTGGTCCAGATATGGGTTTACTGTGATATCATTTACTGTGAATACATCGGACATTTTTTAAGACAAAATTTACAGCTTTCAGGCGAGATCTCTCTCTCAGTCCATAAACTAGGGAAAATATTTAAATTGTAAGTATATACAGTCGACTATTAGTGCATCTAAAACACGTAGATTTTAGTATTTATATGAATACTTCTTCAGTAAATTAAGGTCATATTTTAAAGTAACATTCTGTTTTAATGTTGATCAGTATGATTTATAAATCTTACATTTTTAAGAATATATTAATAAATTGCTATTGAAACAGTATCAACATTAAAACAGTGAAATATGATTTTATGTGTAATGAATATACACATTAAATCTGCCAGTGTTAAATCAACAATTTTAGAGTTAAATTAACACTGAGGGTGTCAAAATGTAACACTCTCAGTGATAATTTAACTCTAAAAGTGTTGATTTAACACTGGCAGATTTACTGTGTACATTGACAATTTTCCTTTTTAAATTAAATTGTGAAAAATATTTTTTACAATATTCGTCTTTTTGGAGATGCACTAGTATTTCTCTTTACTGATTTAAAACTTTTAAATGTAGTGTTTTATACTTTTATATTCATTAAACATCACATTTCAAGCCTTTTTTCTTTTGGCAATGTTGATCACTTTGATTTCTAGCTCACGAAAAAATACGAAATTTAGAATGTTTTATAATATTTCATTTGGAGTTTGATTAAGGACTGTTCAAACATTATCAACATTAAAAAAGGCTTAAAATGTTGTTTTATGTGTAATTAATATAAAATATGACCTTTTTGAATTATGAACACAAATGAACTTTTTCACAATATTCTCATTTTTAGAGATGTGCTACTTTTGTGTCAGTTTTAAATATTTTAAATCTGTAGTTTTAATCTATTGTTTTGGACTTTATTCATGGTCCCAGTTTGAGAGGTGACAGTTGATAACTTGTTGGCTTTGAGTATTTATTTGGATTTGAAATGAATGTTTTAATCATTTTTAATTGTACATAATTATTTTACATTTGTATTGTATTTGTTACATTTCTAAAACACTTGGAACAACTACAGTGTATGAAATGTGTTATTTAACACTGGGAGGACTGACATTTTTGGTTCAAGAGAACAACCAACCTCCCTCTTATCAACTATTAGAGGGCTATCAGTCAACTTGTGTTTTGTAAATGCATGCCAGAGTCAGTGCTTGTATGAAGGTTAATGTGAATATTTTAAATGAATACTTGCAGCCAGTCTCTATTCCTAAAAGGAAGATAAATACAAAATTAACGAAAAGTAAGTAATTTTATTTAACATTATATTACTGATATTCTCTTTTGTATTTTTTATATGTGACCAACACTGTGCTCTCCTTCACATCTGTCCTCCAGCAGCACTCTCTGGAGTACGCACTTCTGCCGGTGGGATAAAACCAAAATTCCAGAAAAACACTTATATAACTATGAGATTTTATCCTACAAACAAAACTAAACATACCCTGGAAACCTTAAAGGGTCTACTTTTCAAAAATATATAGGTTAAATACATTTTTAGATTCTGGTGAGAGGAGCTAAAATAAGCAGAGACACATTTTTCAGCACGAGTCATAACGCAGCGCATTTTTCGCGAGCAGAGCAATGGCTCTCATTAGAATAACAATAGTGATTAAGTGACTCGCTCCAAAAGTGCAGGGGATAGCTTTCCTTCTGGAAAAAAAAAATTGCTTCAGTCATTCTAGTGATAAATGAATTTTCTTTGCCTGATTCTAAAAAGCCTCTGCCAGGTCTGTGATGTTGCTCACTAAGAAACGAGCCACAGCATCTGAAAGAGATTCTGGTTGTGTAAGAGCTGAAGCAGTTAGCAGATGACGAACTTCACACTTAGCAACCCTAAAAAGGGTCTAGAAATATAAGTGGGTTTACCATGATGTAAGTGAAACTATAATATACACTCACTGGCCACTTCATTAGGTACAAATAGCTTAGTATCTGCTCTCATTTACTGATTATAGAGATTCACTTTATACAGACTGTGGTCCACCTGTTTCTCTGTATACTTTGTATGTTCTTTGATGATCGTGACCACTACAGATCAGATGGATCATTTTCAGTGACACTGACGTGGTGGTGTGTTAGTGTGTGTCAGAGCTGCTGATGTTTTTAAACTTCTCGGTGTCACTACTGGAGTGAAAATAGTGAACAACCAGCCAACAGTGTCAGAAGTAGAAGACCAATGCAAACTGTGCTGAGCTGCTGTCTCTGACTTTACATCTACAAGGTAGGTGTGTATGATAGAGTGGACAGGGAGTGGAGACAGTGTTTAACATAGTGTTGTAGTCAAGACCGAACTGTCGGAGTCCAAGACCTTCTCGAGACCACAGGGGACCGAGACCAAGACAAGACCAAGACTTTGTGGAGTCGAGTCCAAGACCAAGACCGAGTCATTTAGGGGTCGAGACCGTGACAAGACCAAGACCAATGGACACCGAGACCGGGTCAAGACCAAAATAAATAAAAGGCCTTACAGATAAACTAACATCAACACTGCCCAGACCAGTACTAAACAAAAAATAAGCCAGGACTAAATAACCAATATACTAAAATTAATCAACAACAACGAAAATTCTAATAAATAACACATTTATTATGCATTTTTAAAACAGTGCATTATTAACACAGCAATTCAAAAAAGCTGTCTAACAGAACTTTAACTGCACAGGTAGCAAGAAAATCTAAAGGTTACCACCACAGAATTTAATTTAAGCACTTTTCAAGCACTTTCAAGACATTGCCAGGTGTTTTCAAGCACCATACAATTAGAAACAAATCCATACAGTCATTACATATTCAAGTATTTTTCTACCAAAGCTTCAACAACACACAAAAACACAGTTCAGTGTGCAAACTCCAGGACTACATTTGCAGAGGAACTCGCTGTGATTATTAAATCCAAACTTTATGACCGATGAAGTGGCGGACATGTCGGCACAGAAGACGGCCTAGCCTGTACTGGCAGCCGGTCTTGTGTCGAGACCGGTATAGCCAATAGTGCTGCTTGTGTGTGTGTGTGTGGTGGTGGGGTAATTAAAAATACTCTTAATTCATTGGTTGTATCTAAAATCACTCATACAGGGTTGCAATAATGTTGTGCAGAGGCGAGACCAAGAAAAATGGTCCCGAGACCGAGACAAGACCGAGTAAAAATGCGCTCGAGACGAGTCCAAGACCTTGAAATATAGTTTTGTTTTGTTTTTTCCCCCAAAATATGCATTTTAGTACTTTTTACTACCCATAGATATATTAGAGTTCGGACATCCGGGAAGGGCGCGGAGTAGAGCTGCTGCTCTACCACGTCGAGAGAAGCCAGTTGAGGTGGTACGGATGCCTCCTGGGCGCCTCCTGGGTGAGGTGTTCTGGGCATGTCCAGTTGGGAGGAGACCTCAGGGAAGACTTAGGACACACTGGAGATATTATATCTCTCAGCTGGCCTGGGAACACCTTGAAAGCCTTTCATATGAGCTGGAAGAGGTGGCTGGGAAGAGGGACGTCTGGTCTTCTTTGCTTGGGTTGTTACCCTCGTGACCTAGACACGGATAAGCGGAAGACGATGGATGGATGGATGGATGGATAGATATACTATATGGACAAAATTATTAGTTTCTTCTGAAATCAAGACTTTTAAAAGAGTTTATCCTGCTTTGGTTGGAGTCTCTACTGCCCAGAGAACACTTTCTACTAGATGTTGCAGCATTGCTCTGAGGATTTGATTGATTACAGTGACAAGAGCATTAGTGTGTTGCATGACCACTTTCACCTTATCCTCAACTCATCTCAAAAGTACTGGATGGAGCATATTGATTATTTAGGAGCGGACTCCCTGTTTCATCCTCGAGGTGTTGATGAGAGGCCCGAGTCAAATGTGTAAGGCGGGGAAAACGCTGAAGTGTCCACTTACTGCAGTTTGACACCCCGTGCTTTAGCTGTTTATTCCAGCTAAGCCTCTAAACACCTGACTTCATTTGGCCGGATCACATTAAGAGCAAAGTGAAATTGAATGAGCCATTTCAGAGCTGTAACAAATATCATAAGCAGCATAATCCCTGTAGATTATTGGGGATTTAGCCTAGTCTGCAATTAGAAATGTGCAGAAGATTCCATTACAGTCAGCATAAAAATAAAGACACTGGAGGACTCAACAGATGGAGAAAAATCTGAGACAGGCTGTGTTTAGAGGAGGGACCGGCCCCTGGCTCTCAATGGCTCTTTGCCACTGTGGACGGGCTCCTTTCATCTGATGTGTTAAATAACAGTCATCAGCTGTCACATCGCTGGATTGTTGAGACCATCCATACAGTGAATCCACACACTAGTGAGCACAGCACACACACATACACACACACTCACCTGTAGCCAAGGGGAAGCCCTCTGCAGCTCCCAAAGGCACTTCAGCTGTAAGCATATTTTTCTGCTGGTTCTGGGGCTCAAACCGGAGACCTTTTGGCTCCAAACTTCACTTCTCTAAGCTTTATTCCTTGAATGCTCCCTATATCCTCAAAGAGTTCTTTGCCATGAGGTGCCATGTTCAGTATCCAGTGGCAATTGTACCCAAATCACCAAATTTAACAACCCTGCTCCTCAATCACACCTGGAACCTTGAAACTCTAAGGAATCACATGACACCAGGGAGGGACAACGACACTATGGGCACAATTTGGACATGTTCAGTGTGAGGTGTACTCGCTTGTGTTGCAGCTATTTGGGCATTAATGGCTGTGTGTTGAGTGATGTTCAGAAGACAGTAAATCTGTATTGTTATACCAGCTGGACACTGACTACTCTCAGTTATATCAGAGTTTCATTTCTATAGTGGTGTCTCATGAGAAGATCAAATAATCATAATCAAATATCAAATAATATATTTGATATAATATAATATATTTGAATAATAATAATCGAATATTTGCATAAATGTGAGAGGTGTACTCACTTTTTGAGATACTATATACACTGTATATATATATATTGCAGTATTTGTGTTTTTGTTTGTCCCCTTTTATTATTATTTTTTGCCATCTCCTCTATCTGCTCTTGAAGTCCAACCTGACCTGGCAGCTTTTAAAGTACTTCATGTTTCCATCTACTGACAAGCTTTATGGAGATGCCCAGCAGCTGCCCACAGTGCCAACACTACTACTGATCATCATATTACTGAGCTAGATATGTGTCAGTTTACTAGGGCCGGCACTCCACCTACATGGATCACGCACTGCGTGTGGGGCCCCAAGTTGTCCAAATGCTATGTGTTACTACGTTTGCACAAGATTTTCAAACTTGTATTGATGCAGCATTAACAGTTAGCTGGCTAAAGGCTAAAGTGAGAGTACTTGAAGCTCTGCCAAATATTGCACCCTTGGTACACGGAGCGAGGAATGTTAGTAATATTTTAATGTATAAGTGTTAAAATACACATAAGATTATGTTTTCCATGTATTTGTGGTGTCATTTGGTTTGTTTGAGTTAATTACACTCAATTCAGTAAAGTTCATTTCTGCAAATAAAGTAGAACTTTCTTCCCAATGTGTGTGAGTTATAATATCTAACAGTGCATATGTATTGTTTAATGTCCACATATGTCCAACGCTTTAGTGTTTTAGAGGTTACCCTTTTTTAAATGGTTGCCTTTGTTACAAAATTTTGTACAGCAGTTTCTTTTATATGTAAACTATGTTATTTATTTCTTGTATTTCATATATTTCACAGTACTCACTACAGTGTTCACCTGAAGTCAACCCTGAAGTCAAAACCAAGGCTGCTACACATTTTTTGATGTTTGTACTTTTTGTGTTCTTTATTTATTATTTAGTTTATTAACAACTATCATTTCTAATCTTTGTTGGAACATGTGGTTCATTGTGATTGAGTAACTCTGTAACCGTGTTAACCACAGAAACATGTTGCAAGCGCTGCAGGAGCGACGACCATTACAGATGATGTTCTTTTCTCAACCAAGCAAAGGTAAGTATCTCTTTTTTACACTGAATTTATACTAATCTGATTTAATTGTATGTACAAATACTTAAATAATTTACTAAAATAAAAGTCATTCTAAGTCTAAAGTTTATTTTCATGCAGATCTTCCTTCGTGTCACTGTAGACGTGTTTATTACTGTTTATAACGACATGACATAACTGTGAATATGCTGCTTACAGAAGGTTTTATCTTCAGAGTTAAGACTATGAAGAGTAGATGCACCTTCTCCATTCTGTCCTGCCTGGTCTGCCTGTGTCATTGTGAGTAATGTTGACATTATTTGTAAGAAGTGTCTTATTTTTAATACATAAATGTAATTAAGATGTTGTATGTTTATAATAAACAGTCCAGTTCACCTTACAATGGCCTGGAAATCACCTGAACAGTTACATCAATAAAGGTAAACAGACACATACACATGATGAGCTACAGTCATTTGTTTAGTTTAACTTTTAAATATAAGAGTAAAAGCCAACTTAAATGGGGGGTTTAGAAAGCAGGTTCTCAGTTTATTCAGGTAATTAAGCCTGAAGTCAAACCTGAGCAGTGAGAAAACAGGATATTCCTATTGGACAACCAACAAACGTATCCACCATTCACAAAAAAACTAACTTTTTATTAGGAATACGAATAAAATAAGTACATAAAATAAATAAACCACAAGTTTTCTTCCAAAAACTCCTACACAGAACAATTGATATGGGTACTACCATTGTCCAGTGTGATGACAGGGGTCATTGCATTATATATATATATATATACAGTATATTATGGTCCCAGATAGCATACGGATGTGAGAGACATCTGGCTGAGAAATGGCACTGCTGGCCCACTGTCGGCATGGCAAACTGCATGTGAGCCAAATGTGGCCTTTATAATGAAAATACACATTTGGCCCACAAGTACCATAACAGATGTGGTCCACTACTATCAGAGATATGTCAGTGTTACCTACATATGAGCCATCAGTGGTCCACATATTAAAACACCTCTTTGGTCCACATGTTCTAAAACGAATGTGGGCCACTTCTGGCAGTGATATGGCAGTGTTACCTACATGTGGCTGATATATGGCCCTTATCTGGCGTACATGTGGCCCACATCTTGCAATCGGGAGCGGCCCTCCCAATTGTAGTCAATCCATGCGGGAAGTGGGCCAAATGAAATGGGGGATGAGGGCCAGATGTGGGCCAGATTTTTTTTTGCTATCTGGTTAATTATCATAATAATAAATAATAATCAGACGTTTAGCTTTTATTTATTTAAAAACGTTTTTGATGTTTTATGATGTCACTTGATATGCATGAATTCTTCATATTTAGCTTTACTGACAATAAATAATGTTTGAAATGTCTTGGAACAGGTTACTTAATACAATCTCATGCAGAATATCTAATTTGTATATTCATGTGGCTAAAGATGGTCCATGCCTTTTACTATACTATAGTAATTATATTACTTTAGAAAACACCACAAATAGATTAGCAAGGGGTCACCAATGATGTGTAGTATCACCTTCACATCATCACCATGGACCTAGCTGTTAGTCTCTAGACAGAGGTTCCTCTGCAACCACCCCCCCCTCCCCCCAGGCAATAGATTGCTGAACACTTATTATATATTATTCATTACTCTGCTGCTGTACATATATATATATATATATAGTGTGTGTGTATGTGTGTGTGTGTGTATTTGTCTAAATCTAAGTCTCTGTAAGCAAGTGCCTATCAAAAACAGACCCGACTGTGAAGATACTCTTTGATCTTTTCAAGACAGCATTTATTTATTTACAGAATTTCATGTGACTGGTGAAGACCTGAAAGACTGTGAACATCAGAGAAACGTTTGTGTTACAGAGAGTGAAGACTGTGGCTCCTCTTTCTCATCACATGGAAACAGTAAAAGCACATCTTGTCCAGAGTGTTTATCTTTATACGTCTTCCTGGATTAAGCCTAGTCCTGGACCTAGTCCATCATTGTGAATAGAGATTTTCCACTGAAATGTAGATTACACTAAACAGGTGCACACTGTAGTCACCTGCCTTATTGGGAGTGGATTAGTTTAGTCAGGGACGTCTGTTTTTAACATTGTGCTCCTCAGTGTTTGACCTCCTGTATCTGAACACCATTCAAATAACTACAGGAGTGATGTTCTGGGATGAATGTATGAATCACATGATATGACTTCATTATGCCCAGTAACTGTGATTATAATCCCTCCTTTAATAAGTCTGTATTCTTCACACAGTCCAAAAACATGGAGGTCAGGTGAATTGGGTACTCTAAATTGTCCTAGTGTGAGTGTGTGTGTGCCCAGTGATGGATTGGTGCCCTGTCCTGGGTTTAGCTGAGATAGTGTAATGCCCTGCCCATCGCGCTTGGTGATGGGGTTGTGGAGTAACTATGACCCTGATCAGGGTTAAGTGAGAGATAATGGATGGATGGATAATTTGTCTGTATTATTCTTGTGTAATAAGGTGGTGTATCATCTTTCTTATGGATTTTAGTTTCTTTTCCTCCACATAAAGCTCTGAGGTAGAGTCTGGAGTGGAAGATCTTCCATCGAGACCGCGTAGATTATTTAATGGCTCTTCTAAAGTTTTAATGTGTTGGTTTGTGAAGGTTTTTGGTGGTTAAAAGACTAAGTGTGGCAGTCAAAACTCTTTATTTTCCAACGTGACAAGACATTTGCCTGGAAAATCACAGATTTGTTTAAGGACAGGACTAAAATGATCAGGTGAGCTCTGAGTTAGCTAAAAAAAATTGGCTTGTCATTTCCTGAGGACAGAGCACATCAGGATGTGAATGACATCACAGAGGAGCTCCTGTAAAAGAAGAAATAACCGCAGGACCCCCTGTAAATTTAATCCAGTCTGAATAGGGCTTTTGTTAATGAGTAATGCAGGAACTGAGCAAGAATGAATGAGTAGTGATGCATTAACACCTGCAACATTTATACTTGTAGTTTCTACTATAGTATATATTCTACTATACTATAGTACATACATAGTTATTCATTAACTATGAGCACAGTATTATAAAGTGTTAATGTTTTTTATTTGTAATTGTGCTGTAAGTGTACTTACTGGTATGTTTTCATCCATCCTAGACATGTTTTTGAACATATCGTGTCATTATCTCGT